>SNQJ01S0017276.1:203633-216264 GCA_010110895.2 Picea sitchensis
TAATTATTAAATGAGACATTAAATGATTTAGTATTAGACTAATGGTAAGTGATTAATTAATTATTAAATAAAGTAACTGATTAACTATGTAATAAACCAATGGGGGAAAATAAAATAAAAACATAAATAAGGTTGAAGGGGTTGCGTATCCCATGAGGGATAACGTAACCCATACGTTAAAGGGAATATTTAAAAGAGGATAAGACAATTAATAAAGAACTAAATGAAGAGATAAGGATTTAATGAATGGAAAAGGTGGTTGGTGGGGAGTGAAGGTTCGGGGGGTGAAGGAGGCATAAGGGAGGAGGAGGATTCATTTTTGGGGGGATTCATGCAGATTACGAGAGGAGTTTTTTTTTTTGGGAGCTTTGAGACAGAGTGAGAACAGAGTGAGAACAGTGGGATTTACAGTGCACACCGGGGTTGAGGGGTTTTGGGCTCGGAGGGCTAGGACGTCCGTAGATGTCCTAGGGCCAGGCGTACTGGTCGGTAGGGTGGCTGGTTTTGGGGTGTTCAAGCGAAGGTTCAAGCAAAGATTCAAGCTGCTGCAGATAGTAGCATCAGTGACAGGTATTTAAACTCAAAATTGTGAAGTGTTTACAAAATTGTGAAGTTTTTACTTAAATTTAACTTGTATGCAAATTGTTATGTAAAAATGTTATATTATTCATCAAAATATTGGGAGCGTATATGCTAGATTAAATGAAAATTTAGTAAATTTCAAATTACTATTCCATTTTATTTTCTGGTAGTTTAATTGAAATCTCGGGTCCCTACAGAAACCCAATGCGCGAGAAAACCACAAAATGATTTTCTTATATATTAAGAATTACATTTAAGGAAGCACCAACTTCAAATTCTCCAGCTACAACTGGGAGGAGGTTCTGACCCCCTAGTTTCTCAGGATACAAATGAGGGAAGCTCCAACTCCCCAATTATTTGGCTACAAGCAGAAAGAGGCCGCAACCGCCTTTATTGTCACTATGAGATATATTGTTGTAAATTTGTACCAATCTATACCACTGACTTGTAATCAAACTATGCCACTATCCTATAACCAACCTGTACCTGTGCCTTTCCTGTACCAACAAAACTAAATACATGAACAACATGTACTAATACTCTCCTCAATATATCATATCTGATAACATATATCTCATACCCAAAATCACAAGAATATCATTCAAACCATGTGCCAACAATGCACATCAATCATGTACATCAACCATGTACATCAACACTATACAAAGATAACCAACAACATGTACCAATCATGTATCAACAACAAACCGAACTTCGCATCAACAAGATGTATCAATATCACCATGTAATTCAAGTATGCATATCATCCATGTACTCAGTCATATACCTCTACCATGTACCAATAACATACACCAAGATAGCCAACAAGATACCTCTAACAATGCACCACACTCTCCATACATCAAATATCATAAATCCTCACATCAACCATGTGCCAAAACCTCACTGTTATACAACCTCTACCTATACCAATAACTTTAGCAACATACCTCAACCAAAATCCCTCAAACATGAACCGATATTGAACTTCAGTAGATCTGTCTCAGATAAACTCTACAGGAAGCCCTAAAATTCCAAGAGGGCATCCAACAGATTTACAAGGAAAACCCTCAACCAGATTCATAGATTAAAAAATACACATATGAAAACCATACCTTTTTCTTCTTGTAGCATTCTCTTATTGCGGTTTTTCTGTCGTGTTTTTGTTGCCACGAATCTCCTGCCATGATTTTTCTGCCGTGGTTTTTCTACTATGATTTTTCTGCTGCACTTTTTCTGCCATGGTTTTTCTGCGGCGATTTTTCTGCCGCACTTTTCCTGCCGCGATTTTTTTGTTGCAACTTTTTTGCCAAAGTTTTCTTGCCACGATTTTTCTACCACACTTTTCCTGCTGTGATTTTTCTGCCACACGTTTTCTGTCTTTTTCTGCCACACTTTTTCTCTATCAATAATACCTGCCCAAATAACCTTTCACAAAATAGATATTCAATGATATTCAATAGGTGGTAATGAGAGATATTTTATCTCTCATTTGTACTTCCATGTAGCTTTCTTAAGGGGTTACCTTCAAACCAACTTAAACCACTTTACTTCTTTTAGGGATAACTCACTTCTAACCACTTGTCCACTTATAACTCACTTTTCTACAAATATTAAGTTCTCCACTCCTAGTTGCAACTAAATCTATTATTTAATTAATTTTTTTTGCAACCACATTGACTTGTCCATAAATAGTAAACTCACCACTTCTTGCTGCAACCACTTTGACTTATCCATAAATAGTAAACTCACCACTTCTTATTTAAACCACTTTATTATTTAAATAAATTCACTTTGCAACCATTTTGACTGCTTTATTATTTAAATAATTTATCTTTACTCACAACTTCTTGTTGCAGCTAACTTTTCTATAATTAGTCAATTCTAACTTGTTTTCCCTTAACTAACTCATTGTTGCAACCACTTTATTATTTAATTTATTTTTTTTGGTCAACCACTTTGAATATTCAATCTTCTCATCACAACTACTTTACCATAATTACCAAACTCATAACTTCTTGTTGCAAATAATTTATTTTTAATTATTTTCTTAATGCAACAACTATACCCATGATTAACTCATAGTTACCATCAATTTGACTAGTACACTTCTTCTAGGAGCTTCTATAATAATTGACTTCTTTGACCTTCTAGGGGCTTCTAGATAACTCATGAGGGTTCTCCAAATTCATATGGACATGACTCTCTAACCGTGAGGAGTTATGTGACATTCCACATATAACCAGAAATGACATGACATATACTATCCATCTATAATAGTCTTACCTATAAATTCACCGATCTTCATTCCATTATATCTCAAATAGACTTGGGTCCCTTACCCATGCCTTTGTGCTACCAAAATTCGCTTCCAGACTTCTCCAAGGGTTGACATCAATCACTAAGGTTTGAAATCAACCTACAATATCACTCTTTGAGGGTTGACATCAATGGCAACCAACAGTCCAGACCAACTTTCCATCAACCTAAGACAAATGTTTGACCATATCCCCCTTTGGCATTGATGGCAACACCAACATTGAAAGAAACACTTAGTCATGATAACATTCATGCTTATACTCCGCATCAATGTTTCTATCTCTCCCCCTTTGATATCAATGGAAAAGGGTATCTCCCTTCAGGGTTGCTCCCCTTAACTAAAATCTCATTGGGGATACTCCCCATGTTTAAATGCCTTTGATCTTTCTCTGTTTTTATAAGCCTTTGATTATTCTCTCTCACTTCATATGAATAATATCTCCCTCTTTGAAAAGGGTTATCACTCTAATGCAACACTAAATTCATATTGTGCATTCTTCCCTTATGACAATCAATCCCCCTGGAAACATGCCTACGTGCTCTCTCTCCAAGAATATAACTCTCTGTCTTGCATCTGATGAATCTCTTCCCCTAGAATCATACCTCTATTTTTACCTCTGTGTTTGACAACTTCTCCAAATGATATTTCTACCTATCTTTTTGGTTTTGTTTCTCTCTCTTGAATTCTCTACAAAATGTTGTGTATAAAAAATATAAGTCTTCCTGTACCATCTGCCTTTTGGAGTTATTGTCCATTGGTGCTTCCTTGTGTAATCAAATGACATATATGAAAATAATTCAAGAATAAGCATTCAAATATTCCTATGTAATTATCATCCATTATGATAATGTTCCTTTGTCTCTGAACCTTTCTCTTAATCCAGTTTCACATAGAATTTGGGACAAACATACATGGCCAATTTGGGTTATGATTTATCTATATAATTTCATAGTGAGTCTCTAATCCTTCTTAATTCATCATCCCCCAACAATGAAGGGGAAGTTACAAAGGGGAAATCCACTTCCGAATCAAAATCAAAGATTCAACGATTGAGATACATACCTTTGGAACCATAGAAATAAGAGATACTTGTAAAAATCAAGGCTTACAAGTCTTCCTTGAACCCAAATAGAATAGAAGCATAAGAAGTGATTAATTTTTCCTTTAATCAATGGTTACCACCTTATTTTGATCCATGGTTTCCATCTCCTTTGTATCTATGACTCTATTTGGTAGTGATATGGCCATAAACTAGTGAATTGGCTAACCAATACTTTTTCAACAAAAGTTGGGGCTTCAACAATATTCATATGATGTTATTGGTTTAGTCATTGATTTTTATCAACCTTAAATAAAATTGATGAGAGGACACTGAACACTAATGGTTTTCCATTGGTAGTTTGGATAGACAAAAACTCGATAAGAAGGATGAACCCTTTTCAAGATTGATGCTAAATATGATAACGTGGATTTTTATTAAAGTTAAAGGTCGGTTAGGAGGTGGCCGACTCCCTAAATATCTTAGTTTTTGATAAATTTAGAAATGGCCGACTAGCTACTCTAACTTTAATTCATTAATAATAAAATTAGCCTCCACTTAGGTATAAATAAGAAATCGTATATTTAACTAATCAAATTTGTACTTCCCTCTTCTTACATATTTTTGTGTGGTGCTCAACTATTTTATATGTAGTTCTTAGACTTGTGGCTACTGATGAAGCCAACAGTAACAATGAACATAGAAGTAGAAACATAAATGGAGATGGAAATAGTCTGCGAAGGCCAAACATAAATGGATATTGAAATGATACCCGACAGGTATATGGATAAATTTGCATGCTGCATTATTATTTACATGTTTAATTTTATGGGTTTATCCTATGTGTGGTGTTAGCATCGGAAGTCACTCCTAGATTGCTTGCAGGAGAAAAGACCGACACCCATCAGTTTAATGTCACGATTTGTTTATAAGGGATGATCAAATGGAGATAATGGCTCGAGGAGGTATCACTCTAACTCAGGGACTGGATCTGGTATGTAAAGAACAAAGGAGGTCTGGAATCCTAACTTCAGCCAGCGGGTTGATTAAAAGGTGAGCAGGTGGAAGACTTGGTAGGAAGGGTGAACAAACAACTTTGGGCAACAGGCTTACAGCAGTTTGCAGAAGAAAGACTCTGGATACAAGATCCTATTGGTTTAGGGTCTCAAGAAACTGAAAGGGGACTTGACTGGATCCTCCAATTCCAAGTCACTCAGTGTTAAGAAAAATCACAAGGACTGATAAGAGACAACGTAACTATTATAGTGATCCAACATACATCATCCTATAACAGATACAACTCGACTGGATCCTCCAATTCTGAGCTGCTCTAACACAGTGTAACAAAGATGTAAAAGAAACTGGCATTCATAAGGCAAGAAGTCTCAAAATTCTATTCATAACCAGAGTATCAGTGCTTCATTAAAGTTTTACAACCGGGAGCTCTGCTCAACCATCGATACCTACAAAAATGGAAAAAATGCCTACATATACTTGGGACTGACTCCGGCCCTCAAGGCGCGATCATATCGTGAATTCAATGCTTAACGTTGAGGAGCTTCTCTATCAGGATGGGCTGTCAGTCTGCCTCAATCAAATCTGCCCCCTGCTCCCCTGTCATGCACCTCTTTAATTCAGCATGGCTCACGCCAGGGGGTAGTTGATCCCTTTGAATATTGAACTGGCGTGTGCAGGTTTTTTTGGTGAGTTAGAGACTCGGCGTAGCTTTCCTGAAGAGAATCGGTACAAGGGACCGTCCTGGGTCAATTTCAGCCGGGACCTCCATACTCTGCAATAAATGGGTGATGCAAGGCTTCACCCACCCTCTTTCTCCTTTTCTGCTGAGTCAAAATGGCTCTTTGGATCCCCGAGTGAAATCCCGACCTAGTCCATAGGTCTCTTTTCCATTCCTCACGATCTCCTGAACTTCACCGAGGCCTTTTCCCAACTCTGTATCGGGTTTTAGGGTTTCACGTTCCCCGTTGTCAAGAGTTCTTGACCCGTTGAACTCTCGATCACCGATTCTCCGATGAACGCGCATATGGGTTAGCCCTCCTGGCTATACTGTGGTCCATGCGACCTCCTCTTATATGACCTGAGCCGAACCTTTGTCGGGGTTTTGGCGTTTTTGATGTCTCGATACACAAGTCCCCGGGACTCACGATCCCCCAAAACCCGATGGCTCATGGTCATTGACATGTCAACGGGCTATTCCCCGTCGCAAAAACCTACCACCTGTCTTCCACTTGCGGTCCCACATGCTAACCGGCGGTTGCCGAGATATCGCTTCTCGCGACCTTGCAACTCTGGACGCAAATCTTTGCAGCTCCAACTCATGAACCTCTGAGCTCGCGATATGCCAATGTCATTTGGCGTAGTCTCCCTACAAGGATTGATCTTCCAACAACTGTCCCTCACTATGGTCCTTAACTCTGTCGGGAAATCGTGTATCGGGATATCGCAATTCCCGTTGTCATGTGCACGGGACTTTCAGTTCCCCGATCCTCGACTCTGCGAGATCTCTCGACATGTATCCCTGCTGACGTACGGTCCTGATCCGGTCAGGAAATTGTGGATCGCGATTCCTACATGCAAGAGTTTCTTGTCTTTGAAAACTCCGATTCTCCCCCTCTACACACTAAGGGTTATCCCCGGCGCAACTCTTCGAGATCTAACGGCTGAAGGGATTTTGCCGATATCCTCTGTAAGATTCTGACTGTTGATTTGCTTTGAGGATGGTTCTCGACTGTTGAAGACAAAACTTTGCTCGCTCGCTTGCTTGACTTGTTGCTACAAGATGGGATTATCTCGCGATATGCTCAGGTGCTTCCCGTGAAAACTGCAGACTTGGGTACGCCTAATCCCGAGACAAGTAATATCGCTAACATTAGGCTCCATGGGGGATAGAGTTGTCCCTGCGAGGCTCTAAGAACTTATTCTGCAGCTTCAGTGCCTTGCTGTTGGGATATGGAGTCATTTATTAAGTCGAAACATACAAAGAAAAATAATCAAAGAAGTAAAAGACAATATTTACAAACAGAGGAGCTGACTGAGGCTCAAATAAAACATTTTTTCAGAAAATGCCCATTTACTGGGCTGTTGAAAACCTCTTCACCCTCCAGATCCTACAACCCATAGGTGTTGTTGGAGAAAATCTTAGAGATTTTAAAGGGGCCAATCTAGAGGGCGTCGAAATTGATGTGCTTTCCTTTATCCTGTCTGGGTGCGTCCCATTTAAATACCAAGTCCCTGATCTCGAACTCCTTTTTCTTGACCCTTTTGTCAAAAGCCTACTTGATTTTCTGTTGATGATCGTAGGCCCTGTTCATGACCTATTCCTTGGTTTGCTGCACTTCCACCATCTGATGAATCCTTCTAACCATATGGTCAGGCTCCTCTTTAAGGTCCTGGAGGAATTTTGCCACGGGTAAGGCGATCTGAGTGGGGAAAACGACCTCTGTTCCGTAAACAAGTTGGAAGGGTGAAATGCCTAGGGACTTCTTTGTTTTCACTTGGTCAACCCATAGAGAAAATTTGAGTTTTGCATCCCAGGCCCTTTTATTTTCTTCCAATAATCTTTTAATGAGCTTGATCAAACCTTTATTGGAAGATTCTGCCAGTCCATTTCCCTGAGGATAATAGGGGGTAGAGTGAATCAGTGAAATATCAAACTATTCATAGAACTTGATCAAAGGCTCAGACCTGAAAGGGGTGGCATTATCAGTGAAAATTTTGCTAGGGCAACCAAATCTAGCCATGACATCTTCCAGGAGGCTGATAATTACTTTGTGAGAAGGGCTTCTGGTGGGAAAAACCTCTATCCACTTGGTGAAGTAATATGTCGCAATGAGGATCCATCTATGCTGGCCACTTGAGGGAGGATGAATTTCTCCAATGAAGTCCAATCCCCACTGCTGAAAAGGTGCTGAAACTACTACAGGCTTTAATGGCAGAGATTTGAGCTGCTGCCTTCCTGAGAACCTCTGGCATTTGATGCAAGCTCTAATTTCTCTGTAGACATCAGGGAATAAAGTGGGCCAATAGTACCCAGCCCGGAGGACCTTGTGAGCCGTGGTCTTCCAGAAATGATGACCTCCACAGAGACCGCTATGGAAATCAAACATAACCTTCTAGGCCTCTTGCGGATCCAGGCATCTTAATAATAACCCTAGGGGGTCTTTCCAATACAGGGTTTGGTCAATGAGGCAATATTTGACCACCTTGAGCTTTAGAGCTCTCGCCTTGCTTTTTCCCAATCCATCAGGAGGCTTTAATTCTTACAGAAAATACAAGATATCATTGTACCAGTCACAATATGCTAGTGGTAAGGCACCCTGAAAATGCTTGTTGGATGACTCATCTTGCTCATTGACGAAGTTAATCCCCAAGGCTTTGCAGTTGGATTCAACTAGCAATTTGGCTAAACCATGTCCCTTTATCAACTTGGTGGGCTTAATTTCTAGATCAAATTATAGAATCTTGGCAATCCACTTACCTCTTTTCCCATCCATGTCAGGCTGTATAAGAATGTCCTTCACATAGGCCGAAGGAACATATGCAATGATCTTTGAGTGCAAGACATAGACTCTGAAAGCTTTGAGATCTTTCACCAATGCATAGGCCTTCTTTTTCATGATCTCGTACCGGAGTTCTGCATCTCTTAATGCCTTGTTGTAGAAGGCAATAGGTTTCTCTTGCCCTTGATCATTTTTCTGCAAAAAAACTGTCGCTACTGTATCACAGGAAGCAAAAGAAAATATCAGGAAATCTTTGGAATAATCAGGGTTGATTAGCACAGGAGCCTCAATCAATGCCTTATTTATTTGGACAAATGATTCCCTGGGTTCAGTGGTCCATTTTACTTCATTTCCCTTCCTGAGCATGGTTGTGATGTGTTTCACCAGCTCGGCAAAATTCGAGATGAATCTCCTCAGAAAATTTATCTTCCCCAAAAATGCCTGAACCTCTTTTTTAGATCTGGGAAGTGACAGGGTCTGAATTGCTTCCACCCTGCTAGGGTCAATCCTTACTCCCTCTGTTGATACTATATGGCCTAGAAGCTTCCCCTCCTTCATAGAAAACAAGGATTTCTTGGGGTTTAAGGATAAGTCATACCTCCGACACTTCATGAAGACCTTTCTCAAGTGGCAGCAGTGCTCCTTTTCTGTCTTGGAGAAGACTGTGATATCATCCAGATAGATTACCACAAACTGATCCTTCTCCCCTATAAACGCTATATCCATAGCTCGCTAAAACATTGCTCCTACATTCATCAATCCGAAAGGCATTTTGGCATACATGAATGTACCCCAAGGAGTGGTGAAAGCTGTCTTTTCTCTATCCTCAGGCATGACTGATATCTGATTGTAACTAGAGAAACCATTGATCATGGATATTCTAGCTTCACCAGTGACCTTCTGCAATATGTGTTCCATGTTGGGCAGGGGATAATTGTCTTTCTTTGAGCTTCTATTCAAGTTCCTGAAATCAACACAGAGTCTGATTTCCCCACTTTTATTTCTTACTGAAACCAAATTGGCCACCCACTTAGAATACCTCAATGGGACAATGATTCGGGCATCTAACAATTTCTTCACTTCTTTCTCCATGATAGAAAACAACATGGGATTTATCTGCCTCAGCTTCTGCCTGAATGGTTTGGCCTCTTATTTCAGTGGGATATTGTGCTCAATGACAGATGTGTCATACGTCTTAAGGTCTTCGCATGTCCATGCAAACACATCAACAAACTCTCTTAGCAAATCGGTATACTCAATCCTCTGCTCCTTGATCAAACTCGTTGACAGCTTGACAAACTTAGGCTCTTCTGGTGTGCCAATGTTGCACTTGGCTGTGTCAGCATCATCACCTGAAACTCTCCCCTTTATTGCCACATCATTCCCATCGAACAATCTCTCCAATGGGACTAGTCCCCTTGGGATGTGATTGCCAGGCAATTGAATAATGTCATGATTTGCTATTTTACTCAGTAACTCACCCCCGTCAAACTCTTCCTCAGAGACAGAATCTTAGTCGATATGCATCTCTGAAAATTCTTCGATAGTCTCCAAGAATATCTTGATCTGGAGATCATCCTCAAACACCCTCCAATGCTTGACATTGTTAGTTATGGAGGGCCTGTGTTTTACTTCTACATCATACCTCAGTTTGGGCGGCAAGGGGACCTTGAAAATGCTTGCTGATGAAGCCAAAGAATATGCCACTATGTTTTCTTCTCTTGGGATGAAAGAAATGTTGAACGCTGAGAAGATACTGTCAATTAGGTCCCATACCTCATTTCGATAACTCCTGAGTCGAGGATGCTTGGCCTGATAAGCGCTTCTGACCTGCTGGACTACCAACTCGGCATCTCCGAACACTGCTATCTCCTGGATTCCCATTTCTCTTGCAGCTCTTAATCCTAGTATAAGAGCTTCGTACTCTGCCACATTGTTGGTAGCTTCAAATTCTAATTTGTATGACAGAGATGTGGTCTCCTGAGCCGGTGACACAAAAACTACTCCAGCTCCGGTGCCTTCTCGGGAACAGGCCCCATCAAAAAACATTTTCCAGATTGGGGTGATGGAGGGAGGGACTTCAGAGGAAACAATGGGCAACTTTCTGAGTTTCAGAGGAGGCTCGAGGGCATGAGTGAGTTGCAGTCAACTGGAGCCTAAATCAGTATCCAAAGCGAAGATGGGATGATTGGTAGGGTTGGCTTCATCACTGATTATGTAGGCCAGTTGGGCTTCCCTGTATAGTCTTCTATGCTCCCCTCCGAACACTGGGATGGTAGCATACGTGAGGTCCATCTATAACGTTCCTCCAAGTCTTTTAATCCAAGACCTTGACAACAGCATGCCAAACGTGGGAGGAACATCAACTACCACAATTTCCATGACCATACTCTTCATGGGCAGTTGAAATAGAGAAACCACCAGGTCCTTGATAACTCCCAAACATTGCACCCTCCTTGAATCAAAAGAGTATAAATCATGGTAGGCCCTGGTCACTTCTAATCCCAGCTCCTCCATTACTATTTTGGGCATAAGATTATGGGAATCCCCTGAGTCCATGAGGCAGTTATGCAGTACTTTATCATGTATATTCAGGGATGTGTAGAAGGGAGGGGATGAATCATCTCTATCTTATACCATGGGCCCTAAGATGAATGCATGCTTCTCATCTTGAAGGTTTATTGAGTCAGAGGGAGGCTGGGGGGATTCAAATTGTAGCAACTTGGAGAGGGACCTTTAGAAGTCTTCATTTTTAACCAGCTCAGAGAGAGGTACACGAATCCTAATCTTATGAATCTCATGCTCAAAATTGAAGGAGGGGGTAGGTTTAGGATTTTCTCTTACCTCAGTGACAGGCTCTTTGGCTGTCGATGAAGCATTCTGAGTCTTCTTTTCTTTAGTTGTGGATGTTGCCGTTTTAGTAGGCCTATCTGCTATGCGGGGTGGGTCTGAGCTGTCGAAGTCTCCTTCTTTCCTTCTCGACCTGAGGTTATATTTGTTAGGAGTGTGACCAGCCCTTTCTCCCTTCCCTAACTCATGGATCTGAATGTTCATCAAAGATCTTTCGTACGCAGACTGAGTCAAGTGGGGAAAAGGAGGGGTTTCTTCAATACAGTGAATTTTCGGGCCAAAATCATATATATCATCTCTTTCCTCATGATAAACTAGGTTTTTTTGGAGGGGGGTTTGGACCCTTTGATCATCTCTGTCTTTTCCCCTTTGTTCCCTCGGGAAAACCTGGGGGACATTGTTAGTAGGTCGTCTGAAACCTCTATTATCAGTGTTCTGGGGATTTTTGTACATGGGCTTCCCTTATAATTCCAACCTTTCTATCTTGGCAACAAGTGATTTTAGCGTTCTAGCTGTCTCATCTGTCTGATGGGGTAGGGGAGAGGGATTGGATGAGGAAGTTTCAGGCCTATTCTTGGGCATATTTCTATCACCGGCGTTCCTGAGTCGTTTGATAGCCAATATGTTGGATTCTACCTCCACGGCTACGTCTTGCATGTGTGCCAGCGTAGCAGCTCTTCTCTCCCTTAGCAATAGGTAGAAATCAGGATCGAAGGCGTTGGAGTAAGTGATCTCAACAGGAATTTTGTTGTAAATTTTATTAAATCTCTTGGAGAAGTCAGAAACAAACTCTCCTTCTTTTCTCTTTAACGACCCAAACTCTGTCATGTAATACATGAAGTCTTTTTTATCTCCCCACTGCCTCAAAAGGGCATTATCTAGAGCTCTGATCCCATCAATAGATCCAGGAGGCATGGCCCTAAACCAGTTTCTAGCCTCTCCTTGGAGACTATGGACAAAAATTCTCATCCATACGTCTGTGTGCATGATAAAATTATCATCTGCGAAAGTATAAAAGGTTTCTAGGTGCTCTTCAGCAGTTATATCCCCCTCGCCTGTAAACTTGGGCAGCTGCTTAAGGTACCCTTCTACTGGGAGGTTATTGAGAGGTTGTGGTAGCATGAGGGGAGCGTATCTAGTGGCTATGATGACCTCTATTTCGATCATAGGGGGATTTGCTCTGGCCATAGGAATATTAGGTGGAGGAGAACTCGGAGGAGAAGGAGTTCGCGAAGGGGCTACAGGGAATGAATCTCGGAGTGGGGTGGGAAACAAGAGGTGATTCAAGGAGGAGGGAGTGACAAGGATTTCTCCCTCCAATCC
>SNQJ01S0017277.1:0-15062 GCA_010110895.2 Picea sitchensis
AGTTGATGTACTAACTTACCCAAACGGGGCCCACATGACTTTTGGCGCTTCATCTCCTAGGGTTAGGTTTTTGGATGTCTAGGACTTTTGGCATTCCCGTCTATTGTAAAAAGGCCTTTCGAGCCTCATTGTAATCATCTTCTGGCGAATGCGAGTAGCCGTCACATCTCTTCTCAGAGATAAGCTGCCTCAATTCTAGCGAGTCTTTCACTCTGTATTTTTACAATCTCTGTACATTTCTCTGATTAATAGAAATCGTGTATTACTGTATATCTGTGTTTATGGTTGCATCTATGATACATTTCTGTTATATTATTGAATATTTTCAATATCTCTGTACATTTCTTTATTATATCTCTGCTCTCATTTCGTGCCGAAAATAATCCGGATCAATAAAAAAATCCAATTTTTATTTATTATGTGTATTTCATAGATCTATCTTTAAATATTTTTGAATTTTATGATACTTAAAAAAATTGAAACAATAAAATTCCTTTCAATCTCTTAAACATAATATTATAATATCATTCACTCTCACTCTTGAGATAATGACATTATAATGATTTTATTTAAAGACAACATCTGATCTAACTCACAAATAATTATCCATTTAACTTGAACTCAATGACTTGTTCTTGAAAAACACTTGTGATTTTGCAAATTAAACTACTCTATTGACTTATTAAACATAACTTAGACTCTTACCACATGAGAAACTGTAGGGAAACAAAGTCGTCTGAGTCCATAGGTATGTAGGGCAAAGGTCGGATGGCCAACAGAACCATGGGCCAACCCACATAATAGAATCCGCAACAAGGTCATCTGAGTCCATAGGTATGTAGGGAAAAGGGAGATCCATGGGCCAACCTACATAGTAGAATATTGAATGAGAAGTCTTAGGTTAACCGAGTCCCATGTATTGTAGAAAAACATACATTTAAAATATATATCGTGTGACGAAAGACTGATATACGCAATAAACTATGGAAATAAAGAAACGTCGTTGAGGTAAGAAATAAAGCCAAACTAATTGAAAATAAGCTATTAATTCTTGAGGAAGAGCAATGTTTATTGCAATGGAGAAAAAACCATTTACTTCTTGCCACACCAATGTAAGGATAACAACCAGTAATTCTTGCCACACCAATGTAAGGATACAAGGTTCCATGATTCAAAAACTAAAAAGAAGAAGAAACATGTCACAATGTGATGGGAAATGAGCTTGGGTCACAAATGTCAAACAAAAAAAATTACATCACTTAAAAATTGAGAATTCTAAGGAAGTAGAGGTTTACATCACTTTTACGAATGAAGAAGACAACTGAGGAATTACTTGAAATAGGAAACCACTGCAAATGAACCATTATCTGAAAATGAAGAAGCACATGCTAAATAATCTACGAGTGATAACAGGAATCTCACAAAGTCGAAACTGATAAAAACCTCTTTGATTGATCCAGGTGGATATTGGTGGCCACCCACCTATTCCAACTGGCTCATCTTGACAATTTTAGTTCATCACGTTCATCTGTACTTATTTGTAATGGTGGGTTCTACACTTATGGGGTTGTCTGAAGCCCTACACATCTTCTAGGTGGATATTGGTGGCCTCCCACCTAATTCAACTGGATTATTTTGTATTTTTTCATGTCAACACATCTTGTTGTACTTTCAGGGTCGTTTTGGGGCCCTTAACAATTTTTTTTTGGCTCGCCATAGTCAAACTATAGAATGAGTTAGAGTTTGATGGTGTAATGTGTAGTTCTCTAAAATACCTTTCCAATGGGCTATCACATTCCTAAAACAGAGGCTGTATGAAAAATTTACGACCTCTAGAAGTTGAGATACCAACTTACCCATAAGGGCCCACATAACTTTTGGTGTTTCACCTCCTAGGGTTAGGTTTTTGGATGTCTAGGGTTTTGGAATTCATGAGTAATATCAAAATGGACTCTGGAGCCTCATTGTGATCATTCTGCTTAGACAGATGTGCTTAGCAGCCACATCTCTTCTCAGAGATAACTACCACCATTCAAGGAAGTGTTTCAGTTCTGCATTTTTACAGTTTCATCCTATTTCATTTATTCAATAGAAGATATTGTTCATTGGATATTTGTGTTGTTATTCATATATCTGTGTTTATTGTATTTAGTATGTTAATCAGTTCATTTTTCTCCTAAATATGGATCAGTGGTATTAGAGCGGTTTGGTATTTATTTATTTTTATTCGTGCATGTCCCCAAAAAGATCTGGGTAAAAGAAGTTGGAACTCGAACCAATCAATTCGTTGCAAGATCGGTTGCACCGAGCCAGAGAACAACCCATGGGAGATGAAAAGAAAGATGATGAAACAGGAGATCCTTTTAAAATGTTGCTCGAGGAAGCCCTTGTGCGACAAAGGAACAAAATGATGGAAAACTTTACGCAGATCCTTCAACGACTTCCCACAAGAGAAGCATCTTCATAAAGCGACCATACAAACCCCTTCAAGGTACAGGTAAATTTTGATATTCCATTATTTAAAGGACTGATAGATACAAATGTTGTAGATAAATGGTTGAATCTACTCGAAGGGTATTTTTCGGTCCACAATTTTTTCAATAGGTAAAATATTAATTTTGCACTCCTCAAGGTTGTCCCCCATGTTAAGGACTAGTGGGACAATTACTCTAAGCAAAGGGCCATAGAGGAATCTGCAATATTTGTGGTTTCCCTACATGATATTCCTTCCGGGATTCCATTAAAGAATAGTACTACCATGTTGGAAGCTACGAGGACTAGTACATTAGATGGACCACCCTGCGTTAAGAAAGGGACCAAACAGTTCCATATTTCACCAATATTTTCCATACCCTGTGCACCAAATTGGGTATCAAAGATTCTAAGCGACATATGGTGCTCAAATAATGTGACTATTTGCATAGATACATTCAAACAAAAATTGATTTTCTGTACATTGCCTCATTGAGTATGGCTTATAGATACACTATCAAGATCGAGCAGAAATTTAAGCAAAAGAGGCAAGAGTTTGGATCTGCAAACTCCTCACAGTTGAAGTAGGGAAAAGGAAGCCCCAACCCACACAACATAGGACAGAGAAAAGATGGCCACTCTCAGGAAAACCAGTCCAAGCCGCAACACAAAAAGGGCAATGAGAAGATGAAGAAGCACATGGGAAAATGTTCTGAGTACCATAAAATGCATTGACACAACATTGAAGAATTTCGCTCCAACCAGTCACTCATGGCCGAGTTGAAGGCTTCCGAGTCAGAGGTCGATTCTGACTCTGAATCAAATATGGAAGGAGGGAAGCATATTATCAATGTTGAACCTAGTGCCATTATCGCTACCACCAAAGTATGGCCAATCGAACCAAAAGAAACAGAGGAAGGGGAACGCCTCTTTCACTCATATATGTGGTTAAAGGGGGCTCTGCTTCATTTCATTGTCGATAGCGGTAGCCAGAAAAACTTGATTTCAGTGGAGGTCGTCAAGCAACTGGACCTTCCGATGACACCGCACCCACAAACCTACACCATTGCCTGGCTTCTCCAAGGAAGAGATCTTCGTGTAATCTAACAGTGTCGTCTGCCCTATGACATCAAGCCTTTCAAAGATGAGGTACTGTGTGATATTTCTCCCCTTGAAGTTTGTGATATTCTTTTAGGACAACCATATTTCTGGAAGCGTCATGTTGTGTATGAGCCTAGACTTCGCAGTGTTATTATTACTTTGGGTAGACAATTGTACATGATACCAGAGGTAGCACCGCATACCGTTATTTCTTTAATCTCTGCTAAGAAATGTAGTAAGGTCATTTCAAAGACCGAGAAGTTCGTCTTCTTTGTGATCCATGATCACAGTAAGAAGAAGGTCACCACCACATCTGTGGCCTCTACACAGATCCTCTCTTTGCATCAGAAACAAGTGGACAGGATCATGGAAGATTACAAATACATCTTCTCCTCACCCACCGGGGTACCGACGCACTGCCAAGTCAAGCATCCAATTGATTTGACCCCCGGTGCATCTCTTCCTAATGGACCATTCTATCATTGCTCATTGATGGAAAATGAAGAAATCAGGCGTTAGATCCAGTAGATTCTTCAAAAGGGGAACATCAGACCCAAATCCTCCCCTTGCAGAAGCCCGATTGTACTGTTGCATAAGAAGGACGGGACTTGGCGACTCTGCATTGATTACAGAGCCTTAAACAAAATCACAGTCAGGAATTGGTACCCAATTCCTAGAATTGATGAACTTCTTAACCAACTCAAAGGGGAAAAGTTCTTCAACAAGATTTACCTAAAGTATCACTACCTCCAGGTTCCCATCGAACCAACTAATGTATGGAAGACAACTTTCAAATCTGAAGAAGGTCTCTTCGAATGTCTGGGCATGCCCTTTGACTTAACAAGTGCACCAAACAATTTCATGAGGTTGATGGATGATGTATTGAGACCCTTCACCAACTCTTTTGTGGTGGTATATTTGGATGACATCCTCATCTTCAACAAAACTTGGGAGAAGCACATGTGGCATATTCAACAGGTTTTGAGCATTCTGTGGAAGCACAAGCTATATTCCAACTTGGAAAAATGCTCATTTGGCACGAACAAGGTCCAATACTTGGGATCATACATTGTTGATGATGATGGGGTACATGTTCATCCAGCTAAGATCCAAGTTATCCATGACTGGCCAGCCCTAAACACACTAACCGAGCGTCATAACTTCTTGGGACTGGCCAAATTCTATCGATCGTTCGTGTTGGGATTCTCCCATGTTGCATGGGCCCTGAACCAGGTAACCAAGGGAAGTGGTAGGGCAATGTTTGTGTGGGGGAAGGAACAAAAACGAGCATTCGATGATCTGAAGCATCGCTTGTTCTCAACTCCACTACTCTCCTGGCTCGATTTGCAATAATCATTCGAGATTGAGACTAATGCATATGACTATGTTGTAGGCACAATTATCACTCAGCATGGTCATTCAGTGGCATACCATAGTGAGACACTCTCAAATACTTTTTGGAAATACCCCAACTATGACAAGGAAATGTATTCCATTGTACAATCCCATCGTCAATGGAAAAATTACATTCTGGGAAAGGAGACGATCATCCACACTGATCACAGGGCTCTGTAGTTCATACAGACATAAGGGAAATTGCAGAACGACTGCCATAAGAAGTGGTCCACCTACTTGCAACAGTTCCATCTCAACATAAAGTATAAGACAAGGATCTCAAATCATGTCGCTGACCGCCTCAGTCGACATCCTGTGGCTACACTCACCATTGTGCTCCATTCCTGTGGACATGAGGCATCTGAGTGGTCTCAAATTTATCAGCAAGATCCGAACTTCCCCACCACCTATCAGCTCTTGGGTACATGCACGACTGTCACCGATTTTCACATTCAGGACAAAATATTATTCCATTTGGGCCATCTCTGCATTCCTACAAGCGAGTGTGCGAAGATTATTTGGGAAGCCCACTACAGTCGGATGGCAGGACATTTTTGCGTGGAGAAAACTATGGTCATTCTTCAGAAACATTTTTATTGGCCAAAACTTCGACACGATGTCAACACATATATCAGATCTTGCACTTCCTGTGCCATTGCCAAGCCAACCATCAAGAAGAAATGATTATGCACCCCTCTTCCTACTCCTGAGAAGCCTTGGGAATCCATCTCAATGGAATCCATCTCAATGGAATACATGTCTATCCTTCCTTCCACCAAGAAAGGAAATGATTGTGTATTTGTGATCATTGATTGTTTTTCAAAGATGGCCATCCTCACAACCTGCAAGAAGATTATCACAACGACAGATACTCCCAAGCTCTTCTTCGAATGAGTGTGGGTCCATTTTGGGATACCACAGAGCATCATCTACGGTCGAGACAACAGGATCCTCAACACATTTTGGTCGAGTCTCTAGTCATTGTTGGACACCAAGCTCACTAAATCCACTACTTTCCACCGCCAAACAGACGACCAAACATAGGTCGTCAATCAAATGATTGTGCACATCTTGCACATGTACAACTCTAAGCATCCACATACATGGGATGAGAGTATCCCCTTTGTTCAACATAGTTACAACATGGGTCTCCATAGCTCCACCGACCATAGCCTATTTCAGGTGTGGTTGCGATTCCAACCCTTGGGTCTCATTGATGTTGCACTACCTCTTTCCACCACACAAACAAAATATTCCCATGTTCAGTTTGAGATAAAAAAATACACTAGATTCAATGAGAGGATTTAGCACATCCGCCAACAGGTCCATAAGATTTTGCAGAAATCCAATGCTAAGTACAAGAAGCACCATGATCAACATAGGGTACTGCACTAGTTTCAGGTTGGAGACAAATTCTGGTTACATTTGCAGAAGGAGCGTCTCACAGGGCCCCATCGAAAGCTCCACCCACTTCGTTATGGGCCTTACACTATCACCAAGGCTGTGGGTAGCAATGATTTTGATCTCAACAGTCCACCCTTCCTTGGTTTGCACACAATGTTCAATGTGGACCTCCTTCGACCATATTTTCCACCATTGTTGGACACCCCAAAGATCGCAGAACAAGTGACACCGACAGATCTCAACCTTGACTACATGGAAAAAACATCCATTGACCAGATAGTGGACACGTAGGTCAAGGGTACTCGCCAACAGAGGATTCAACTTTATCGGGTTGTCAAGGAAAGGCAGCTCCTACACCAAGGAAAGTGGCTCACCCAGGGCCAAAATCAGTAGACGTTTCCTCACCTAATTAGGGAAATCAATGCAATGGAGACCCTTTCTTTCTAAGGGGGGATGATTGATCCAGGTGGATATTGGTGGCCACCCACCTATTCTAGCTGGCTCCTCTTGACAGTTTTAGTTCAACACGTTCTTTTGTACTTCTTTGTAATGGTGGGTTCTACACTTCCAGAGTTGTATGAAACCCCACACATTTTCTAGGTTGATATTGGTGGCCTCCCACCTAATCCAATTGGATTATTTTGTATGTTTTCATGTCAACACATATTGTTGTACTTACATGGATGTTTTGGGGCCCTTAACAATGTTTTTTTGGCTCGCCACAATCAAACTATAGACGGATTCAGTGTTTGACAACGTAATGTGTATTTATCTAAAATACCTTTCCAATGGGATATCACGCGCCTAAAATAGGGGTCGTATGAAACATTTACGACCCAAGGAAGTTGAGGTACCAACTTACCCATAGGGGCCCACATAACTTTTGGCGTTTCACCTCCGAATGTTAGGTTTTTGGATGTCTAGGGTTTTGGAATTCATGAGTAATATAGAAAAGGCCTCTGAAGCCCCACTGTGATCATTATGCTCAGACAGATGCACGTAGTAGCCACATCTCTTCTCAGAGATAGCTACCACCATTCGAGAAAGTGTTTCAGTCCTGCAGTTTTATAGTTTCATCCTATTTCATTTATTCAATAAAAGATATTGTTCACTGGATATCTATGTTGTTCTTCATATCTCCGTGTTTATTGTATTCAGTCTGTTAATCAATTCGTTCTTCTCCTAAATCCATATCATTGATGTTATTTTTCTATAGGATAAACAATTTAGTTGATGATGAAACTATAGACATGGATAGAGTCATCTATGCAGACTATTGGTCCTAAAGTCTGCACCTGACTGCTAAAGGGAAAAGCTAGGCCACCTCAAGTTTGGAATGGTTGATTTTAAATTTTGTTGGTCAGTTGGAGGGCTGGTTTACCAAGACAGTAACATATTTGGTTTGGAAAACTGACACGGAGGAGGGTTCTCCTTGGTTGGTGGCACACAAATGACAGACAATTGAAATAATCTGCTGCAAGAAGTTTAATACTTAAAATATCATTTCAAGGAATTAAACATGTATAAAAAACACAATTACTCCCTCATGTTGCGATAAAAACAAATCTTCACCAAGAATTAGTTGTTTTCACATGTTGCATATCAATAAAGACAAGTTATACAATAGCCGAAGGAAATGAAATGTACTTTGCACAAATAAAAATTGCATTCAAGATAAGATAAAAACACATGAAGATTGAACGAAACACTGTCATCAGGAGTATATTCAACAGGTAGAGAGATTTAATCCTTGCATAGAACGGGTACAACCAGTCTGATGTATTTCTATCCTTCCCCAAAAACTCTGACCGCCAAAACATACAAAAACTGCATATTTATCAGAGTTCCAGAGGCTCTCGTCCCTCTGGGACTGAGAATTAACTCTACATTAACAATTGTAGACCAACTTATTACCTTGAAGAAAATTCTGATGGAGTACAACAATGTATACTTCACACTTGACTTAATCAAAAGAGTGGTTCTTATCACACACAAAAGACCACTTATTGTGCTTTAAACTAAAAAGAGTCTTGAACTGAATAATTAAAAACTGCCACTAGCGATGAAATTGAACTAAAGCATGCGTTGAAATGAACAGGGATTGGCAGAAACAGACTAGGAGCGATAGAACTGATTTCTACAATGAGCGCTGGTATGCATGCACATTGTTTGAGGCCAATGGAGGATAACTGGTTGTATTTGGAAGTTTCTTCACATTATATTTTTGAGGAAGTGGTAGGTCTTATGGTCTTTTTCCTGGAGTCTTCAACATTCCTATTTTATCTGTGATGGACTGGTCATTGTTTGCTACCATTCTGCTTCTGCTCGTGACTTTCCTTAGACGATTTGTCTTAATGCCCAGTTGGTTTCCACACGCTTCTCTCAGATTAGATGTGATAAAATCACATGAATGCGGAAGTTGTCAAAGGAGGTTTTGGTCCACACCGCTCTGACCCTTGCAATCCACCACAATCTTCCATGTACCTCTCCAACAATACCATGGTTTCAATTGCGAGACCGCTCAAGGATGTTAATGTTCAGGCATTTTCTGTCCCTGCAATGAAGTGTGGCCGTCGATTGTGTTGCAATCTGCGATCTGGGAACAATGTTATTTTAGTGCCCCTTCTAAAGTTGATTTGTCTGCCATATAAGAACTCCCCTAGCCATATTTAGAGATGACGCAAATTTCTTAGAGCTCGAGATCTTGTGAATGTGGAGCATGAATATCTCTTGAAATGACTTTCTCTCGTAGTGACATGGAAATCTCTCATCACTTCGACACTTCAAAGTTTGGAATATTTGGACTATGAAGCATGAAAACCTCTCGAAATAGTACGAGCCTGAAGTGACGTGTCTCAGAAGGAGAGTGACATGTGTCCGATGAAATCGAGTAGATGACGTGCCCCAAGGTGATTGAAAAGAATGCCACAGGTCGCAACAGATGAATTCCATGTGTCTCCGGCTAAACACTACGTGTCTCAACAGATGAGTGCCACGCGTCTTAACAGATGAATTCCATGCATGTTCAAAAATTTGACCCTTCGATGTTCGAGAGTTTTGGATTGTGAAGCATGAAAATATATCGAAGTGGTATGGGCCCGAAGTGACGTGTCATGAAAAGAGAGTGACATATGTCACTTGGAAATGGGCAGATGACGTGCCGCAAGGTGCCTGAACTAGGTGCCATGTGTCAGCACTAGATGTATGCCACGTGTTTGAACTGATGAGTGCCATGTGTCTTTGACACTTTGGGGTTCAAGATTTTCTGCATGCAGAGTTTGTATAACTCCCGAAGTAGTACGGCCCTAGAGTGATGTGGTGCCTGAGATGAATTCCATGTGTCCTTGGAGGATAAGTGCCAAATGTATTGATGTATAAGTTCCATGTTTCCTCGACAGATGAATGTCATGTGTCTCCAACACTTCGGACTTCAGGAGTTTACTGGATGTAAAACATGGAAATCTCCCGAGGTAGTATGAGCCTGAAGTGATGTGTCTCTCTAGGACTTTGGCTCTTTGGAGATTCATGGGTTCACTCTTGATTTTAAACCCCACGTGATTTCAACACTACGAATGCACAAAAACCGTCGATCTGAGTGGCATGTTGGATCTCCACCGTTGCAATTTTAATCTGTTTATTCCTACAATCTGAGCTCGAAATTGACAGCTTTTGAATTGCTGCTTTTTCCCGCGGAAGCTTACTGTGCATACAAATGAATTGGTGGACCTGGATGTCTCTTGTGCACATGAAAGTCTTGGTGGGCCTGCTACATGCTCAATTAGTGGAAAACATGATGACAAGTATTTCAAACTCAAACTAGACATGCAATTATCTTTCAAGGAAAAGAATCAGTCAATTAAGACAATAAGGAAAACCAAGTCATTGAACAAATGGGAAACTGAATTGACCAACTAGAAGAGGAAAAATTTTATGAAGGCATAGGGAAATGCGAGAGGAGAAGTAGGGGTGTAGACCTAAGTTCCAACATTGGCTCCAACTAGGGAAAACACTTCCCTGTGAGGTGCCAAGAATAAAAGATCAGTGCCTTTGAATTTAATAACATGTTCCCACCTTCTGTTTCTTACATTTTTTTCCTTCTACCAACCATGTATCTCTACCACTGTCTCTCATCCATGCATCTCTGAAAATTAACACTGAATCTAACCCTAGTGCCTTTGTTGGGCCATGGAGTCTTTATTCAAACTGAAACTACTAAAACTACAGCTAAAACCCAGTGCCTTTGTTGGGCTATGGAGTCTCTTATTCAAACAAGCTACCGAAAATCAACACACTGAAAAAAAATCTGTGAACTAGAAATTAAATGCTCAAACTATGAGCTTATTCTCCTACTACTTACTCTACTCAGTTGAAAACCAACTCAATATTGTGTAATTCCATTTCCAATGAAACCAAGAAACCATTTGACTGAGAACCATAACTCTTTGCATGTCATTTTTTAAAATAATCCGAATGGGGTATAACAAATGCGACAAAAAGTTAGCAGGCATCTGGTACTTACGGTCGCAAATGATGATCATGCTAAAACTTAGAACCTTTGGGATTTTGGAAAAATAAGAATCCATCCAACTTGTTACTGGATCTTGAAACTCATGGAAAGCCTCCAATTGGTTGATAAGACAAAGTTGTTGTTGTTGTATGAGATCTACATCATTGATAAGATTATACTCTTCATACTACTCATCTGGTTGTTCAAACTGAGATAGTATGTCTTCTACATGACTAGTTTTTTCTCATTCTTGTTCCAGAAGGTCATTTTCAGACTTATAGATTTAATGTTTCTCAACGATTTCTGGGGAATGCAGATCCATACCTACTATAAAAACAGGTTTGAAATGTGGATTTGGTAGCTCCTCTTCATAACTAGTAAATGGAGTTTGTTCAACTTCAAATATATCACAAGTAGGTGCTAAGTCTTCATGAAAAATTTGAGCAACAAATTGATCACAATCATCACTATCGTTAGCTGCATCATGAACACAAAGCTGAAAACTATTCTACTGGAAATCCAAACTAAATAAGGATTTAACATCAACATTTATTGCCTTCTCATCATCATTTTCAGTTTTAAAAGAATGTTGAGAGTCGTCATGCTTTATAAAATAATTGGAATAAGATACAAATGATAATGAATCTTATTCATCTTCCTCGACATGATTGTCCCCTTCATCTATACTGCTAGAAGAACTAATAATTGATTGTTGAATATAAGATTCAAATTCTTCACAACAGTTTTCACAAAGTAAATCAACTGTAAAAAACCTTTTACAATGATCACTAAATGTTGCATGTAACTGTTTCATGGAAGATATGCTAGAAGGAGGAAAGGATCAATACCATTCACAAGCATCTCCCTGTAATGAGTACATGAACATCTTCATTAATACATCCTCATGATGCATACCCAATTGATGCATGACTTCATGGAAATCAAGCAAATGATCTGCAGGGTTATCATCTTTATTTTCTCTAAATCTAAGCAAGTAATCACCCCATTCATCTATAGTAGGAACAATATTTGGAAATCCAGGAACATCAGAGAAATTAAAAGGAGCAAACCTCCAAGCCAAGATGACTTCCATTTGAAAATATGACTTCTTAAAACTATGGAGTCTCCACTGGATTCTTTAACCATGGAGTCGCCAATTGAATGATCTATAGTCTAAATGTGTCTGGTATTTGTTCAAAATCAAAGATCAGATCTAATCGTTTTTGTTCTCCTAGCGAAAGATATCTCATTACTCCGTTCCCCGGCAGTGGCACTAGAAGATGTTGGTCCTAAAGTCTGCACCTGACTACTAAAGGCCAAAGCTAGGCCATGTCAAGTTTGGAATGGTTGATTTTAAATTTTGTTGGTTAGTTGGAGGGTTGGCTTACCAAGACAGTAACATGGTTGGGTTGGAAAATTGACATGGAGGAGGGTTCTCCTTGGTTGGTGGCACACAAATGACAGACAAGTGAAATAATAAAAACAAAGGGAAACAACAAACCACTCAATGAATAATCTGTTGCAAGAAGTTTAATACTTAAAATATCATTTCAAGGCATTAAACATGTATCAAAAACACAATTTCTTCCTCAGGTTGCAATAAAAACAAATCTTCACCAAGTATTAGCTGTTTTCATAGGTTGCATATCAATAGAGACAAGTTATACAATAGCCGATGGAAGTGAAATGTACTTTGCACAAATCAAAAATTGCATTCAAGATAAGATAAAAACACATGAAGATTTGAATGAAACACTGTCATCAAGAGTATATTCACTAGGTAGAGAGCTTTAATCCATGCATAAAATGGGTCCAACCAGTCTGATGTATTGATATCCTTCCCCAAAAACTCCAACCCCCAAAACATACAAAAACTACATATTTATCATATTTGCAGAGGCTCTCGTCCCTTTGGGACTGAGACTTAACTCTACATTAACAATTGTAAAACAACTTATTAACTTAACTAAAACACTGTTGGAGTATAAAAATGTATACTTTACACTTGACTTAATCAAAAGAGTGGTTCTTATCACACACACAAGACCACTTATTGTGCTTTATACTATTAAGAGTCTTGAACTGAATAATTAAAAATTGCCACTAGCGATGAAATTGAACTGATGCATGCGCTATAATGAACTAGGATTGACAGAAACAGACAAGGAGCGACATAACCGAGTCCTGCAATGAGCACTGGTATGCATGTGCATTGTTTGAGTCCACTAGAGGATAACTGATTGTATTTGGAAGCTTTTTCACATTATCAGTTTCAGGAAGAGGTAGGTCTTCTGGTATTTTCCCCGGAGTCTTCAACATTCCTGTTTTTTCTGTGATGGACTGGTCATGGTCTGCTACCATTCTGCTTCTCCTCATGACTTTCCTTTGATGATTTGGATTAACGCCCAATTGGTTGCCATGCGCTGCTCTCGGATTAAACGTGATAAAAGCACGTGATTGCGGAAGTTGTCAAAGGCGATTTGGGTCCACACCGCTCTGACCCCCACAATCCACCAAAATATTCCATGTACCTCTCCATCAATACCATGGTTTCGATTGCAGGACCGCTCAAGGATGTGAACGTTTGAGCATTTTCCTTCCTCGCAATGAAGTGTGGCCATCGATCGTGTTGTAATCTGTGATCTAGGAACACTGTTATTTTAGTGCCCCTGCTATAGTTTATCCGTCTGCCATATACGTGTTATAATATGAAATATTGTGCTCGTTTTACCATTGACAATACCCTTGTCACCCAACCATAGGCTGAAGCCACCCTCTGAGCACCTTGAACTTGATAGAGAAAAGAATCTTGGTAGCAATCTAATAGCCAAGAGAGGCTAATGCACAAAGCAAGAAGTAACCAAGCTGATAAGATAGTCCCACCCAAAAACTGGAGCAACACCTTCTCCAAGACTTGTGCACAAAACTGCTGGAATGCAGTGTGCAGAAATTGCTCTCTGTAATTTTGAGAAGTGTGTATAATGAGAGACCGACGCCCTGTATTTATAGTAATTCTGGCAGGCTTGCCTGGGCCGAATTCTCCTTCTGGGTACTAATTAATTCATATTAATTATATTTCTATAGCCTACATCTTGTCTAGGGTTTCCTTCATTTCTTTGTGTCCTTCCGAAACATTCTAATCTTGTCAAAGGTCACAATAGAGGTTCATACCTCACAAAGCTACCATAATATCAACACTCCCTCCTAGATAGGGAGGTATGGTCTTGAGTACAAATAGACCATTCAACTGGTAGTATCACGAGCACTGTCATTATTATCCAACTGGATAATATCCTATGACATCTGGTACAATATCAATTGATGGAACACAACTGTGTCTATCCACGGTAGTACACAACTACTCAGACCGTGACACATAGTCACAAACAGTGGAACATATCCACCACAATAGTATATCTCTATTGTCTGGAGATAAACAGTCTCCATAAAAATCATCTGATGACAACCTGCACAAAAAATATTGTTAAAATAAACTGAACCATCTGGGCCAATCTTTCACTCACATCTGTGAGATATTGAAAGAATATCTGCCCTCAGTATAGAACATCAACAATGGACTATCTTCCCTATTCTTCTCAAACAAGGAAGAATGATTGTTTCTGATTTCTGATCCTGGACCATTCCTCACCCTGGGCCAATCCTCCTACACTAATCAAAGTGCACCCTGGAGAGAATCTTTAAACCCTAAGGAATGTCTGTCCCTGATTGCTGAGCCTAGACCATTCCCCACACTGGGCCATTCTTCCTACACTAATCAAACTGCACCTTGGAGAGAATGTATAGTTAACACATACTTTACGAATGTGTCCTTTTGAGGCCAGGCCCAAGCGTTAGTTTAAGGAATGGAGGAACTCAATACCTCCAAGTCAGGTAAGAGAGAACATAAAGACCTCTCAGTTAAGAGAGACTTATGAATCAATATTGGACATGTTACTATTAGAAGACAATAAGGAATAAGGTAAACCCTAAGGAATGACTGTTCGGACCATTTCCTCTGTTAACCACAAGAGGAAAAGACTGTACTGTATCAATCTCCAAAACGAACCATTCCTCATGTTAACCACAATGAGAAATCATTGTCCGACGAGGCGGGCTAGTCTTCTTGAGTAACCCTCAAGAAGAGAGACTGCCCTAGACCACTCCCCATGTTAACCACAATGGG
>SNQJ01S0017277.1:25637-39795 GCA_010110895.2 Picea sitchensis
TCTCTCTCTCCCTCCCTCTAACATCACCTAGACCCCCCTATCAACATATAATCCTACACATAACCTATACTCTACCCTTAACCCCATCCACACCCATTCCCTAAGTGAAGTATGCCTATACCTCTTATTTTATAATGATATTTTATGGATATGACCATTCACCTATGGTTTAATAATGATTTCACATGGTTTAATGATGATTATGGTATGTTGATTATGATTTTTAATTTTAATATAAGCATAATATTTTAGTGGATTCAATATTATTTATTCACAACCAATGTTTGACTCCCTTTCTATATTCCACCTCTTTGTCTCTCTCCCTATCTCTCTCTCTCTCTCTATCCATCTATTCCTCTCCCTCCTCCCTCCCTCTCTTTCCCTCACCCCCTCTCTCTCTCACCCCTTCCAACTCTCCTCCTCCTCTCTCTCTCTCTCTCTCTCTCTCTTTGTCTCTATCCCCTTTCCTCTTCCCCTTTGTCCCTCACTCCCACTATCTCTACTCTCTTTCTCTCCTACATCTACCACCTCTTTCTCTCTCTCCTTTTTGTTAGTCTCACTCTCTCTCCCACCTCGCTCTTTCTCTCTAACCCCCATGATGTTCTTCCTCTCCCACCCTGTCACACTCTCAAATAATCCATATCTACCCCCTTCTCTCTTTACCTCTTTCATATAACCCTATCTCTCTCGCACCTTGTATCCCCCTCCCTCTCTCTCCCCCACCCTCCCCAACTTGCTCTCTTTTCATCTATATAACCCCCTTTCCTCTCACCCTCTCACTCTCTACCACCCCTCTTTGTCTCCGTGTCCCTCACTCTATTTTTCTTCCCCTCTCCCCCTCTCACACTCTCTTTCTTCCTCTCTCTGCAACCCCCCTCCCTACATCTCAAGGAAAGAAATGGCCTTGACCTAGACATGTAAATACCTAGACCTAAACCTAGACGTAGCAATACCTAGACATGGAAATACCTAGAGCATGACCTAGACCTATACGATGACCATGATGTAGACCATGACATATACCTAGACCATGACGCCGACCATGACATAGAGCTAAAGCTAGATTAAGACAATGACCTAGAGCTCAACCTAGACCATGACCTAGACCCCCCTAGATCCATTTAATCCTAGGCATAAATTATACTCAACCCTTAACGCCCTCTACCCTCGAGCCCTGAGTGCACTATGCATATACCTTTTGTACAACCCTTGAACCCACATCACCCACATCTTGGTGCTCTAACCATTGCTCTATCCTTGAAAATTCTTTCAATACTAACCCCTTAGGTATTAGTTTTCCCCATACCCCTATACATATTTATTCATAAATATTTTTGGTCTATAAGGAATGTTATATATATGTTTCATTAAGAGTGCACAAGTTCTCTTGTGACTTGATAGAATTGTAGTTGTTTCTTGTTTATGTTGATTAGGAATGTGCACACATTCCTATAACGTTCACACACTATAGTGTGTATGTGTTTAGGAACGTGTGTGTATTCCTGTTGGGCAATTTTTGGTGATAAGCACACTCCACTACCTCATCTATCTCAAGGATGATAAATAATTCACGACATATTCACACAAAATAGTTTGCACATACAAGTTTTTCTTATTTTAGTCTTGTTGTTTGATTCAAAGACAATTTTGTGCTTTGTCCAGACCATTGTAGGAAAAATTGGAAGACAAATTTGTCAAAGTGGAATTAGAATTGTTGTTTGTATATTCTTGTGTCTTCTTGTAATTGGAATACAAATTTGTTCAATTAGCATTTTTATTTTTGTATTCTTGTGTCTTCTTAGAATTGGAAGACAAATTTGTCCAATTGGAATTGTTGTTTTTGTCTTCTTGGAATTGGAAGAAATATTTTTCCAATTGGAATGATTAGTTGTGTAATACCAAGACAAATTTATTCAATTGGAATTGGAATTATTAGTTGTTTTTTCTTTTGTAATAAAAAGACAAATTTCTCCATTTGGAATTGGAATCATTATTTGTGCATTATTACATAATACAAAGAAAAAATTGTGGTGGTGTGTTTGGAAGCCAATTTTTTCTATTTAAACATGGTGAACCAACGGATTCGAGAAATAAAGTCCTTGAGAAAAGATAAACCGATAGAAAAGTTAGAAGACGAAAGAGAAAAGGAAAAGTTATGTATGTTCAAGTGTAGGCTTTCAAAAGAGGGAAATCCAATTTCTAATAGAATAAATGTTGATGTTGTTTCTCCTCCATCACCAAAAGCAAAGTGCAAGGGTTAATTAGAGATAAATCCATCTAATATCTCATCAAGAAAACTTGTTGTGGATGACTAGATGATGGAGGATTTGCTTGAAGTTGGTTATACAATGGATGGAATTAGAGAAGCAATTGGTGTACAACATTGTGGTGAACATTTTTTTGTAGTGTAATCTCTTGTTGGACATTTAAATGTTCCAGAAGCTAGTCAATCCCGTGTCCACTCTCCTCCTAGAGTTTATCCGCTAATGATTGAAGGGAAAAGAACTACAACATTGTTAACTCCACAACATGGAGGTCAAGAGTGTCATAATAGGGGTTCATCTTCCTTACCTATATTGATCACTGTGTGGTGAAGAAATCCTAAACGCATTCAGGTCGATGAAAGTGGTCTAACATCACTTGAAGGTAATTTACCTAACTGTATTATTTGTTATCACTCTTATAAAATCATTAAAGAACATTTTGAACCAAAATTCGTTGCTGCTAAATGTCAATTATTTTTATCTTTATTGAAATCTATAAGTTTGACTATTGTTAGGAGAATTTTTGGAATGAAAACAACCAAAAGCATATAAAAAATTCATCATATTGTTGAAAACCTTGTAGATGTTTTTCAAATAATTGGTAAGAAATATCATTCTAAAGACCGCATGCAAATTGACGTGTCTTGTCACAATCAATTGTTAGAAATATCACAAGAAAACATTGTTTTCTACAAAAAACCTATCACCTCTTGAAATGCAATGTCAAAACCCTTAGAAAGTATTCTCATAGAAGAGATAGCCTCAACACAGGTGTCCTGACAAATTTGTGGTCCTTCACTAGTAGGCTACCTCATTCTGACATGAAGTTAATTAGAGCGGTTAAGGGACTAGTTCAATATTTCTGGCATGAGAACACTAGGCCTTCTTCCAACCAAAAAGATGTACTAAAATTGAGAAGGGGATATAGGGATTGTGAACCTCATATTAAACACTTTATTGACAATACATAGATGAAATTGTATGAGTGGTTTAGAACAAAACATAGTGCACTTAGATTGGGCCAAATATCTTTCCATAAATGCAAGCCTTGGTATGTTCGAATAAACACAATTCGTAACACATGTTTTTGTAGATATCACATTGAGTATTTTTATTATTATGACACACACACACACACACATATATATATAGATCCCTCTTTTTCTTCTTCTAAAAATATGCAAAATAATAAAAAAAACATTGCCCACAATTCCTCCCAAGGAAAGTGCTCTGATGCCAATTTTTAAGTACCTAAGTTCTGCAAATACAATCACCAAAAATTATCCATAGAAAAATATAGAATAACCACACTTTATTATTATCAAACCCTTAGGGTAGGGAAAAACCATGCAATGGATCCTATTACAGAATGGATCCTCTCATGTTCACTTGACTCTTTGAGGGGGAAACCTCCTAATGAGGTACACGCTCCAAATGCAATACTTCTCACTGTGTCTCATTAAATTTCTTGAATGCCTTTATATATTTCTACCAACCACTAAGAACATTCTAGACGAGGAACCTTCTAGAAATAGAACTTCTAATAAGTCCTCTTACATTTATTATGTTTGTACTAATATATCTAATTACCATAGTGGGCCTTATTTAATAATATAGTGGACTTGTTCCACCTTACATTGAATAGCCTCCATTTTTATCACTATGGTCCCTTTGAGCCCCCCACTACCTCTCTAGATACACTACAATTTCACCCTGCACTATCTCGGGACATAAAAGAATATGTACAATCTCTATGTTTCCTTAACAAGGTGTGCATTTTCCTCAATGACCCATTTCCATGAAATTACATAAGGACGGTATGCATAATGTGCATAATTTATCTAACGATATAAATTTTCCCTAACATTATGCTTTCAAGAATTTATCATGCAAATCCTAACACAAGGATTGCATTGTTTACTCAAGGGCATGCATTTTACAACATACCCTATTTTCAAGCATAAAACACATAAATTTAATTTTTTAGCGTGCATTTGTTTCTTAAGGAATACATATCTCATATTACGGAATGAATTACTCATTGTCCTATATATACATCATCTCATCATACAAAATTCACCACTGTAAATTTTCTACAATTTGTTTACAACCATGAATCTTGTAATATTTCATATAATATTGACATATTCATTCTATATTTCATCAAAAGGTCTTGAATCTTTGTTCATATAAATAATCCTTTGTGGAGTGTAAATTCAGTCCTCATTGTACAAACATGTTAAACCTATTGTAATAATTAAGTTACAACTTAAAAATTAAATTATGGATTCTTATCAACCTTTGGGCGTGCACCTTCTTACATCCAACTTTAACGAATTCGCCCTTCAGTTTTACAAGGCAATTGTTATCCTTTATGCACATCGGGTAGGTGTTTGTATGAAACTTCCACTATAAGGCTATATACAAGTGTATAATCACAAATTACACCTTGTTCAAGTTGAACCACTCAATTTGGGTCACCATTGAGACTAGGGCATGCATCTTACTCTAATTTTGTTTTCACTTCATATTTACATGTAATCGTGAATCTAGGTGCATAAAAGAAACCTATCATATTATTAATTGCACTTTAGATTACATGGGTAATTTTTTCATATATGGAAATGAATTTTAAAAATTATAATTTTTTTTTTGAAGCTACATAGAAGCTTGGGCGTGCATTTTAATTTGTTCACCTAATACGGTTGCGACCATCCAAATTACAAGGCAAACTTTGCCTCTTCTGGACAACAACTCTTTTTAAGCTTGCAATTGCAAAGTTAACAACATGAATAGGTATAATATGATAAACCACAACCCCAAAAAATTTCAAAACTCAAATCTAAGGCATAATAAAACATTCTCTTACGTTTTACAAACAAGTTGGTTTTTTCTTGGATTTTACTAGGCATCTCTTGCTTATTATTGCATAGAAGCTTATTTTATGACTAAAAATGAAAAACTAAGTATACAAGATTATGCAAAATTGCTTAATAAATAATTTACAATTTGAACCACTCAAATTGAATGACTTTTGAGACCTGGGCGTGCATTTTAATGTAGCCTAGCATGGATTTTGCACCAAGGAAAAATTCACAACAATGAAAAATTGGCCCTCTTTGTCCTAGAAGATAATTTTTGGTATTTTTGTAGGGAAAAGGGGTTTAAGTTTCAAATTGCACAAACATAGGTATAGAAATATGTAATACTTTTCTACAACCCTGTAACTTGTAATATTTCCTATAATATTGAACTTTGTATTCTATTGCAGAAATTAGAGTTAATATTTATTCCATTTTGTATGTATAAGTGGTTGGTTAGAAGTCATTGACCTTAATTTCTCTCAAAACCCACCATCCTTTGATTCATCAAAAGGTCATTAATATTTGTGAATAGAAATCATCTTTATTGAAGTGCAAATGCACTCCTAATTGTACAAACATGTTAAAAATATTTTAATAATCAATTTAAAAGTTAAATATTAAATTATGGAGGATTATCCAACTTTGGGCATGCACTTTCATATAACCAACTTTAACAAATTGGCCCTTCAGTTTTATAAGGGAATTCTCATCCTTTATGCACATCAAGTAGTTTTATGTCTGGAAATGCCAATATACCACTATGTCAAGGTGTAAATTCACATATTACAACTTCTTCAAGTTGAAACACTCAATTTGGGTCAAAATTGAGACAAGGGTATGCATTTTACTCTAAAGTAGTTTTGACTTCATATTTACATGAAATCTGAAATCTAGGTGTTGAAATCAACCTCTTCTATTATAAAGTTTTTATTTATATGACATAGGTAAATATAAAATATAGATATTTCTTATTAATTGGGTTGGTTTTCATTGATGTCAACCCTTGAAGCAAGTCCGGTAGCAAATTCCAGTAGCCCTAGCAATATGGTTAAGGGAATTCATTTTGATCGATGTATAATAATATGAAGTTTAATATATTTGTAGGTAAGACTATTCTAGATGGATAGTACATGTCATGAAATTTCCGGTGATATCTTGAACGCCACACAACTCCTCACAGTTAGAGAGTTATGACCTTGTGAAGTTGGAGGACCTTCATGAATTATCTAGAAGGTCAAAGAATTCAAAATTATTCTAGAAGCTCCTAGAATAAGTTGAATAGTCAAGTGAGTAAAACTACGATTTAATCATGGGTTAAGTTGTTGCAATAATAAAATAATAAAAAATAAATTAGTTGCAACTAGAAGTGGAGAATTTACTATTTGTAGCAAAGTGGGTTATCCCTAAAAGAATGAAATTGGGTTAAGTTGGTTAGAAGGTAACCCCTTGAGGAAGCTACATGGAAGTATAAATAAGAGAGAAAGGTTCTCCTTTTAGAACCTATCGAGAAAATTGAATATCTATTATTGTGTAAGGTTTATTGTAGGTACTCATTGATATATATGAAGTTGTGCAAGTTTGAAGTAGCATTAAGAGTTGACAGCGAAATTTTTAGAATTACAAAAAATACTAAAAAAACCATAGTTTTTGAGGTGTACATAGGCTGCAGTGGAGAAGAGCACGTATGTATGTGGGCTAGCAGTATTTAGGGCGCGTACTTGAAAGAAATTCCCTAGAAACTTAAGAAGATGAAGATGTTGGGTCTCGAGAGTCTGAAAGAAAGATCCGAGGAAGGTCTACAGTGATCAAGTACATCAAATCTATCTATTGGTTCAAAAGGTATGTCTTATTTCTATGAGTAGTTGGATTTTATTGTATACATGATAAATGGTTATGGAGGTTTGAGGATTTTCCCTAGAGAGATTAGTGGTTGCATGGGACCTTCTGTATAAGTCTGATCTATAGAAATATAGTGTTGGTATAATCAATATTTATCATTGATATATCTTGTTAGTGTTGAGGCAAATCTTGTATTTATTGTAATATGGTTAAGGGTTCTTGTGATACATGGTTGAGAGTTGTATTTTTGAAGTGTTTGATGTATCGAGAGGTTGAATGTCAGAAATTTTTTAATGTTTAGTTCATGTGAGAGTTATTATACTTATTCATGATTACACACACGTACATGGAACATGAATAGAGAGAGATATAGATGCTTTGGGTAAAGGATATGTATGTGGATGTATGCACAGGGTATAGTTATAATATAAACATAGTGATAGGTTGTATATTGATGTGAAAGAGGCTGCAGATGGTCATAATTTTTCAGAAGAGAGAAAACCCTAGTTTTCAGAAGGCATACGCATGATGCATAAAATATAGATCGTGTACACATGTGGGCTATAGTATAGATAGGGTGCATACATACACATGCTGCAGAACAAATATATTATGTATCTATGGTTTTTGGTTGGTACATGCTTAGTTTAGGTACAATTTGATTACATGGAAGTGGTACAGGTTGGCTACAAGTCAAAGGTACAGGTTGGTACAGGTTTACAATGGTATATCTCATAGTGACAGTGTGGCAATGGTTTCTTTATTTGACACTTATATTTCAAGGTGGTAGGTCGGGGCAAGGATAGGTGGTTGTAGCCACCTTTTGGTTTTAGTCGGAGAACATAGGGGGTTGTAGCCTCCTTTTGGTTGTATCCATAGAATACGGGAGTTGTATCTTCCCTCAGGTTGTAGCATGAAAATATAGGGGGTCAGAGCCTCCTTCCAGTTGCAACTGGAAGTTGGTGTTTCCAATGAATGTAATTCTTAAAGAAATATAAGAAAAAACATTCTGTGGTTTTCTCCTGCATTGGGTTTGCACGTAAAAATATTGGTGTAATGTGTATGAGTATGATTGTTCATTTGTTCATGGTTTATTTACTCTGAATTTATTGGATGATAATTTTATATTGATCAAAAATATAAATAACACTTGCATACTATGGTTAAAAAGGATTAAATTTCTCTATTACTGATTCAACCCCCTCTTAGTAATCCAACAATTGGTATTAGAGCAGGTTCCTTTAGAAATTAGTTTAACCACTGAAAGGTAGATCATGGAGAGAAATAGTATGTATAAAAATGGAATACCACAGTTTGATGGACATAACTATGCATTTTGGAGCAGAAGGATGAAAACATATGTACAGGCACATGGATTTGAGGTTTGGAAATCAATTGTAGATGGATACAAAGAACCAACAGCTACACGAACAAATGAAAATGGAAAGAAACTCAGTCTAAATAATTCAAAATCTACATACGCACTTCTGAATGGTCTTTGTGATTCGATATATACCAAAGTTATACATTGTAGCTCCGCTAAAGAGATTTGGGACAAACTTCGAAATATTTATGAAGGATATTCGAAAGTCAAAGCATACAAGATTCAAACTTACAGAGGTCAATTTGAACATTTAAAGATGAAGGAATATGAGAATATTGCGGCTAGCTTCTTATGAGTTGATGAAACAATGAATGCAATCATAGGATTGGGAGAAAAAGTTAATGAACCTGTAATTGTTCAGAAGGTACTAATATCTCTTCCAATGAGATTTGATCCTAAGATCTCAACACTATAATAAAGAGCATATCTAGACTCAATAAGCATGAATGAACTACATGGAATCTTCATAACCTATGAAATGAGAACTGAACAAGAAAATCTAGGTATAAAAGAAGTAGCATTCAAAGCATCCAAAAGGTCAAAGAAAAAGGGAAAGCAAAAGGAAAAATAATATAGAATCAACAATGACATCTCAGAATATGATGAAGAAGTAGCTAACTTTGTCAAAATATTGAAAAATGGAACCGATGACATATATAAAGGTAAGATTCTGTTGATTTTTTTTTGACTTTGATGGTTTTGGTCATTTTGCTAAAAATGTCGTCATAAGAAAAAGAAAATACATGAAGAGGATAATTCAAACATCAAACAAACATATAAAGGAAAAAGAACTGAAAATAAAGTCTTCAAAAAACGTTTTTGCACGAAATAAGACTGCTCCTCATCACACGAAGATGGAGTCAGTGAAAGTGAGACAGAAAGAGTTTTATTCATGGCAATAGAATACTCCGATAAAAAAAACACCGAAGAGGATTTCGAAGAATCAAAATTTGACTACAGAGAAGAAATGTTGAGTGCTATAGAAGTTATAAAAAGAGAAAACAAGAAAAACAAGAAACTACAGGTAGAACTAGACAAGAAAGAAGACATTAAAATTCAAATTTTGAATAACTAGAACAAATGATCACTAAATTAAAGGTTCAAATATAAGAAGAAAAAATAATTGAAGAAGCACTCAAAGAAAAACTGGAAGAAAAAGACTGGATAATTGGAAATTTGGAAGCAGAGGTTGTTACATTAAGAAAATACCTTCAATGAAAGAATATGTAGAACAATTCAAAGGTCTTGGATAATATTATCAACAGTCAAAGGACACATCATGACAGGTCCAGGATAGGATAGAATCAGAAAGACATAGGCCCAGGCTCCAAAACCACAGAAAAATAAACACAACCAAGAAGCTATGCATAAACAGTTAGAGGAGATAAAAGGTTTTACAGGGAAGATCACAAGGACACTCCTCCACCTAGAAGAGTCAGATTTCAAAATCAATGACAGTCAAAAGCAAGAAAGCCTCAATATTAAGAAGGATTTAGAAGATAAAATCCTTTTAGAAGATTTTCAACTTCCATGTATCAAACTATATTTTTTTGTTTATGTTATGCATGTAATAATTTTGGACATAAAGTTGTAAATTGTAGAGCTAATAGAAGGAACGAATTTTTTTTTGAAATTCATGCACAATAGTTACCCAATAAGGCCTAATGAAACACATAGAAGAAGTTACAACATGATTGAATGATTGAGTACTTAAGTGCAATGATACAAATGCAACAAATTTGGACACATGGCCAAAGATTGTAGAATGACAGTCCCTCCTAGAGAATCAAAATAGAATAACAACAGTAACAGACATGAACCTCAATAGAGAACATGGATAAGAAAGTGGGATCAATTTAATAATGAATAATTCACACTCGCTCTACAGGCTAAACAAAAGAAATGTGGTTGGTATGTTGACAGTGGATTTTTAAAACACATGACAGGTGATGAAGATAGGTTTATTACATTAAGAAAGGAAAGAGATGGATCAATCTCTTTTGGAAATGATGACTCAACTAGAATCATTGGAAAAGACACAGTAAGAATTGGAAACAAGAATACCAAGGAAGAAAATGTTCTACTAGTGGAAGATATGAAACATAATCTTCTAAGTGTAATTCACATTTTTGACCAAGGTCATAACATTACGTTTGATTCATAGAAGTTTGAAATAAGAAAAGAAGGTTCAGGAAAATTTATTGCAACATCTGCAAGAACTTCATGCAACACATATGTATAAAGTGAAATTGGAAATGAAAAGTGTTTTCTAGGAAAGGAAGATGAAGGTTGGCTATGGCATAGAATAATGGGTCACATAAACTTCGATAAACTCGTCAAAGTCAAGGAAAAGGAAGCAGTCAGAAAAATTCCCCAGATCATGAAACCAATTGACACATTATGCAAGCATTATCAACAAGGAAAACAAACAAATACCACCAAATCAAAAGAATACTCAACGACAAGGCCACTATAAATTGTGCATACTGATCTAGTTAGACGAACTAGAACAAAGGGTTTAAAATGTGAGAAATACTTTATGTTATTAGTTGATGATTATACAAGAATGATTGCAGTTTGATTTCTCAGGAATAAGTCAGAAGCATTTGAAAACTTCAAGGTTTACAAGGAAATGGTTGAAAATGAAATGGATTAAAAAATAAAATGTTTGATATCTGATAATGGAGAAGAGTTTAGTTCAAAGGAATTTATGTATTCCTATAGTAAGAATGGAATAAAAAGGAAATTCTTCATTCCCAGGACACCTCAACATAATGGATTTGTTGAAAGAAAGAACAAGATAGTATAGGAAATGGCTTGAACAATGTTAATGGATTTTAAATTGACATATGTATTTTGGATACATGTAGTGCATACAACAATTCACATTCAAAATAGAGTAATTCTTAGAAACAACAATGAAAAAAATCCCTACGAGCTATGTAAAGGAAGACTAGAAAATGTGAAGAACTTTAGAGTGTTCGGAAACAAATTCTACATCAAAAGAGAAGATGGTAAAATGGGAAAGTTTGACTCTCTTGTGAAAAATGGCATACTTATCGGTTACTCAAGTACAATGAAAGAATACAAGTGTTACAATCTAAGGCTCAATACATTTGTATAAAGAATCAATGTAACAGTTGATGAAACATGTGGATAGAAATTAAAGGAAGAAGAAAAGGAATCAGTGGAACAGGTTTACGAAGAAGAAGAAAATGATGAAGAAGTAGGAAAAGAGGAAGGTAAAGAAGAACAAATAGAAGTAGAATACCAATTTCATCAAGTGCCCCCGAAGACACTTAGCAAACGAGTATAGAAGAATCATCCTTCAGATCAGATTACCAGAAATGAGGATGCAGGAATTGAGACTAGAAGAAGAATGTGTTCACCAAAACAACTGAACCTAGCACTCTTATCTACGATTTAACCAAATAGTTTTGAATAGCCTATCAAGGATTGAATATGGATAAAAGATATAGATGAAGAATTGGATCGGATAGAGAAAAATGACACTTGGGAATTGGTTCCAAGACCAAGGTATAAGAATGTGATTGGAACAAAGTGGGTCTTCATAAATAAATTGAATGAATATGGACAGGTTGCAAGGAACAAGGCTAGATTGGTATGTAAAGGATACCCACATGTTGAAGGGATTGGATTTGAAGAGACGTTTTCCCCAGTTTCCAGAATGGAAGCAATCTGATTGATCTTAGATTATTCATGCTCCAAAAATATTAAAGTGTATTATATGGACATGAAATCATCCTTTATGAATGGGGAACTTGAAGAAGAATTCTACATTGAACAACCAGAAGGATTTTTGCTGTCAGAAAATGAAGATTATGTGTGTAGGTTGAATAAGGCCTTGTATGGTCTAAAACAGGATCCCAAAGCATGGTACTCTATACTAGATAGATATCTATAGCAAGCAAGGTTCAGAAAAGGAAGTGAAGACAACAACCTCTAAATCAAGGTAACTCAATATAATATTTTATTAATTGAAGTTTATGTTGATGATATTATTTTTGGAAGTGATGATGACAAGTTAAGCCAAAAATTTGCAAAGGATATGCATAATGAATTTGAAATGTCATTACTTGGAGAACTATCCTTCTTTCCGGGTCTTCAAATATGTCAAAGCAACCAAGGAATTTTTATTTCTCAAACTAATTATATCAGAAAAATACTAAAAGAAGTTTGGAAAGGAATATTGCAAACCGATTAACACTCCTATGCAAACTAGTTGCAAGTTGAGCAAAGATGATGATTCAAAGTATACAGACCAGAGGCAGTACAGATCAATGATTGGTAGATTACTATATGTGACAACATCTAGGCCATATGTCATGCAAGAAGTTGGACAGGTGGCACGATTTCAAGAAACACCAAAGGAACCACATGTTTTAGCAATGAAGAGAATTTTCAAATATATCAAGGGCACAAAAGAGTTTGTATTATGGTATCCAAAAGGAAAGGATATATCACTTATTTCCTACATAGATGAAGATTGGGCAGGTTGAATTAATGACCGATGAAGCACCAGTGGAGAAACATTCTACTCAGGTGAGTGTTTGGTATCATGGATAAGTAAAAAACAATCATCAATATCATTGTCTATAGCTGAAGTAGAGTATATTGAAGCAACAACATATTCTACAAAGGTTCTATGGATGAAACAAACTTTGACAGATATACAAGTTGAGTATGATTAGCCCATTCCTATATATTGTGATAATACAAGCGCTATCAGTATCTCAAAGAATCCAGTGATGAACTCCAAGACAAAGCACATTCCAATCAAGTATAACTTTCTACGGGAATAGGTTGCAAAAAATAACATCAGAGTTGAATATGTGGGGAAAAAGTAACATGTTGCAGATATCTTCACAAAACCACTTCCGAGGGAAGCCTTTGAGTATATTCGCTAGAGACTCAGAGTAATTTCTACTCCCAAATGAATGGTTTTTAATGATTATCTTTTATATCTTATATTTACATGAGGAACAACCATACAAAGGATGGTTTAGGTTGGGGGAATAGATTCATGAAGAGTTCAGTCATGGGGAGTAGCCCCAAGGACAGTTCAGTTAGGGGGAGCCGCCTCGGACATGAAGTTACCTTTGACATTGATTTCAAAGGGGGAGAGATTCACCAGCTCCAAGTCAGAGACTTAGATGCTTGGAAAGAGAGCATAGAGGAATGGTTCCAGGGGGAGCGATGATCACAAGGGGAGGATAAGTGATATGACTTCATAGTTGCATCAGAGTGTTTCCATCAATGCTAAAGGAGGATATTGTTGGTTAATTGGATTGGTTGTCATTGATGTCAACCCTTGAAGAGAGTCCGGTAAGAAATTCTGATAGCCCTGATAGTATGGTTAAGGCAATTCAATTTGATTGATGTATAATGGTATGAAGTTTAATATATTTTTAGGTAAGACTATTCTATATGGATAGTACATGTCATTCCATTTTCAATGATATGTGGAACACCACATAACTCCTCATGGTTAGAGATTTATGGCCTTGTGAAGTTGGAGAACCCTCATGAGTTATATAGAAGGTCAAAGAATTCAAAATTATTCTAGAAGTTCCTAAAAGAAGTTGACTAGTCAACTGAGTAAAACTAGGAGCTAATCTTGGGTTAAGTTGTTGCAATAAGAAAATAATTAAAAATAAATTAGTTGCAACTAGAAGTGGATAATTTACTATTTGTAGAAAAGTGGGTTAGAAGTGGACAAGTGGTTAGAAGTGGGTTAGCCCTAAAAGAAGGAAATTGGGTTAAGTTGGTTAGAAGGTAACCCCTTG
>SNQJ01S0017277.1:39845-73934 GCA_010110895.2 Picea sitchensis
CTAGAAGTGGATAATTTACTATTTGTAGAAAAGTGGGTTAGAAGTGGACAAGTGGTTAGAAGTGGGTTAGCCCTAAAAGAAGGAAATTGGGTTAAGTTGGTTAGAAGGTAACCCCTTGAGGAAGCTACATGGAAGTATAAATAAGAGAGAGAGGCTCTCCTATTAGCACCTATTGAGCACATTGAATATCTATTATTATGCAATGTTTGTTGCAGGTACTCATTGATATATATGAAGTTGTGCAAGTCTAAGTAGCACAAATGGTTGACGATGAAAGTTTCAGAATTACATAAATACTGAAAAAACCTTAGTGTTTGAGGTGTACACGAGCTGCAGTGGAGAAGGGAGCATATGTATGTGGGCTAGCAGTATATTAGGGCACATACATGAAATAAAATCCCTATAAACTTGAGAAGATGAAGATGTCAGGTCTCTAGAGTTTGAAAGCAAGATCCTATGAAGGTCTACAATGATCAGGTACATTAGATCTAAAAGGTATGTCTTATTTATATGAGTAGTTGGATTTTGTTGTATACATGAGAAATGGTTATGGAGGTTTGAGTATTTTCCTTAGATAGATTAGTGGTTGCATGGGACCTTCTGTATAAGTTTGATCTACAAAAATATAGTGCTGGTATAATCAATATTTATCATTGATTTATCTCGTTAGTGTTGAGGAACATCTTGTATTTCTTGGCATATGGTTAAGGGTTCTTGTGATACATGGTTGAGATATTATATTTCTGAAGTGGTTGATGTATTGAGAGGCTGAATATTAGAAATGATTTAATGTCTAGTTCATGTGAGAGTTATTATAATTGTTCATGATTACACACACTTTTATGGCACATGAATAGAGAGAGATATAGATTCTTTGGGTAAAGGATATGTATGAGGATGTATGCACATGGTACAATTACATTCTAGACACGGTGATAGGTTTTAGGTTGATGTGAAAGAGGCTGCAAAGGGTCAAAATTTTTTAGAAGAGAGAAAACCCTAGTTTTTAGAAGGCATACACAAGTTGCATAATAGATAGGTCACGTACATACGTGGGCTGTAGTATAGATAGGGAGCATACATACGCATGTTGCAGAACATACAGGTCACGCATATGTGGTTTTTGGTTGGTGTAGGCTCATTTTAGGTACAGGTTTATTACAGGGAAGTGGTACAAGTTGGCTATAGGTTAGAGGTAAAGGTTGGCATAGGTTTACGATGGTATATCTCACAGTGACAATGTGGCAATGGTTTTTTCATTTGACACTTATATTTCAGGGCAGCATGATGGGACAAGGATAAGTGGTTGTATCCACCTTCCAGTTGTATCTGGAGAACATAGGGGGTTTTAGCCTCCTTTTGGTTGTAGCCATATAATTTGGGAGTTGTAGCTTCCCTCAGGCTATAGCCTGAAAATATAGGGGGGCAGAGCCTCTTTCCAGTTGCAGCTGGAGAACAAAGGAAGTTGGTGCTTGCAATGAATGTAATTATTTAAGACATATAAGAAAAACCATTCCCTGGTTTTATCCTGCATTGGGTTTCCACGTAAAAATATTGGTGTACTTTGTATGTGTATGATTGTTCATTTGTTCATGGTTTATTTACTGTGCATTTATTGGATGATAATGTTATATTGATCACAAAGATAAATAACACTTACATACTTTGGTTAAAAAGGATTAAAATGCTCTATTACTAATTCACCCCCCCTCTCAGTAATCCAATAGATATATCCATCGTAAAAATTATAAAACAATTTTAGGTTCTAATGGGAAGCTTGGATGCGCATTTTAATTTCGTCACTTAGTACAATTTTGACCTTCCAATTTACAAGGCAAACTTTGCCTCTTTTGCACATCAACCATTTTTAAAATTGCAATTGCAAAATTAACAACATGATCCGATCTAATATGATAAAACACACCCCCAACAACTTGCACAACTCAAATCTATGGTATAATAAAACCTTGAATTACTTTTTACAAACAAGCTGTGCATTTCTAGGGTTTTACTTGGCATTTGTTGCCTATTTTTGCATAACAGAGTCTTTTGTGATTGGAAATGGAAAACAAAGTATACAAGCTTATTTAAAATGGATTAAAAATCATTTACAGTTTGAACCACTCAAATTGAATGAGTTTTTATACATGAGGGTTCATTTTAGTGTATCCTAGCATGCAATTTGCACCAAGGAAAAATTTGCCCTCTTTGTCCTATAGAACAAATTTTGGTAATTTTCCACAACAAAGGGTTTTAAGTTTCCAATTTCACAAATAAAGATATATATAGATGTATAAATGTTCTAATGATAACCACATACCTTCCTCTATCATCAATGAATTTAATCTTCCAACCCCCAAAAAATATGCTTAGATAGCTAACTATTTTATCCTCATTTGACATTGTCTCTTATAGGAGGAGGATGTCAGGTTTATTCATATCAATAACCCCTTTCAAGGCTTGTTTTTTGAAGGGGATGATTGAGCCCCAAGAATCAAAGGTTAGATATATCTTAAGGAACCCTTAATATGGGCATTTTCCACTCTAACAAAGCCTTCCATTGTCAACTATTTAGAAAACATAACCTCATTCATAGATTTTTTTATAGTGAAATAAATGGACTTATTGCCTCTTATTTGCTCCCTACTTCCCCTTCCATAGTTTAGAACTAACCCCCCTTCAATTTCCACCTCTTAGCCATACCTTTTGATTTCCCTATAGGTAGATTCAAATATTATTATAAATATGCATTAAATATCTCTTAAAGATTGTATAAAAACACTAAATATCACAAAAAGAATCACATATAAGAAATGTATGAGTCAAAATGGTATTGGTATTCCATAAAATTGTCATAACAATAGGATATTTACATGCAGATAGACATCATACAGTTATAGTATCCCTTAGAAAACTGGTCAACAAAGTGAAATATAGCTCCCACACCTTTGTTCTCTCTAAATATTCCTCCTACTGTATCTAATATGACAAGCCTCTCCTTTCCTATCACTCTACTTACAAACTTTATATCACTTGATTCCCAACAAAAATGCCAAAATGTAGAATTTTTTTAGAACGACTATATATTTATATGATCCCCGTGGGGACAACCTCGATCCATAAAACAGTTACATAATTCGATCATAATTATATTTACATGTACTCGAGTGATTTGTTATAGCTCATGGTTTTAGAAACATGCCTTTGTGGTCTACGTTTGATGATGGGGCACCACATGGCCCTTGCAGTAACCATCAAATATGAGTTAGAATGTCGACAATGATTGGACTATGTCGCAATACCAACGAACATTGGGGAACCAAGATAAATAAATAACGGAATTTTGATATTTAGTTAGTAATGCCCGAATGTATGATTGATTTTATCTATACTGTCGAAACTCCCCATCGGAATTCAACACCAAGTGTAGTATTGAATGATGTTGAGGATGATGATGATAATGATGATGATGATGATGATGATAATGATGATGATGATGATGATAATGACGATGAATATGATGACAAAAACAACGATGACGACGATAATGATAATGATAATGATGATGATGATGATAATGATGACAACAATGATGATGACAATGATTATGAGATGATGATGATGACAATTATTATAACAATGACAATGACGATGACAATGATGAGAATGACAATGATAATGATGGCGATCATGATGACAATGATCACTACGACATTGAAAATGACGATGAAAATGATGATGATGATGATGATGATGATGATCATGATGAAAATCATGAGGATGATGATGACGATGACAATGTTGATGGTGATGATGACAATGACAATGCCACATCAAATTTCATTCAATAATCTCTAAAAAAAATATCATTAAATAAATAATAGGAATATCTTAATGAGATCCTCTTGGTTTCGACAATGATGATGATGCTCATGATGATGACGACATTGAAAATGACGATGACAATGATGATGACAATGACAATGATGGAGATGATGAAAATTATGGTGACAATGAAAATGATGATGATGATGATGATGATGACGACGATGATGATGACAATGATGATGATGGTGTTGATGAAGATGACGATAATGACAACAACAATAATGATGAAGATGATGATGATAATGATAATGATAATAATGATGACGACGATGATGATGATGACAATGAAAATGACGATGATGATGACAATGATGATGATGATGAAAATGATAACGATGATGATGATGAAAATGATGATGATGATGAAAATGATAATGAATATGACAATGATGATGATGACAATGATGATGATGATGATGAAAATGATGATGATAACGATGACAATGAAGATGATGATGATGAAAATGATGATAGTGATGATGACGATGATATTGATGAAGGTGATGATGACGATGAAAATGCCATTTGGCCCATCCCCCCCTCACATCACTATCAATTCCCCATACCCAATGATGATGATGATGATGACAGTGAAAATGAGGATAACAATGATGACAATGATGATCATGATGATCATGATGACAATGATGAAAATGATGATGACGATGATCACGACGATGTTGATGATGACAATGATAACCATGACAATGACGACAACCATGACGATGAAAATGATGATGAATACAACCACGATGATGATGATGATATCATTGATATTATTCTTCATCCAAATCTACATCTGTATCATCTAGTTTAGAATTGATGTTGAAAGGATTGGCCATATCAACTTCGTCATCAATGTCATTTTCGATCATAATATCTTCCTCAATATCATCATCGAGAACATAATTTTCATTGACATATGGCTGAACTTCTTTGAATTCTTCATCTGACATTACATCTACCTCTTTCTCCTCTACATATTCTTCTTCTTCAATATCATATTCTTCTGGTACATTATACTCTACAGGCCTTCGCCTTGGATCATATCTAACAATGTATGACCAACCTGCTTTACTTGGAACCTCTGAATAAAAGGCCTACTCACATTGCCTTGGAAGAACATAAGTTTCAATACCCAACTCAAACATCCTTGTATTGACTATGGTAAATCCACTGGCATGCTCAATAATAGTTCTTTCGAGATCATGTTCCTTCATCTGTAATCTCTACCATTTGACCTCAAACATAACTAACTTGAAGGAATTAAAGTCACACTCAATTATATCATTCAAATACCCATAGTATATATTTTCATATATTGTTGGATGCATGTCACTTCTAGAGGAAAAATTGGTGACCTAAAAGACTACAGTTATCCCATAATCAGAGGTTTTCTTCTTGTCATCCAATTTTTTGATGTGAAATTTATTTCCATTGCACCACATAGCCTCATGGTGTTTCAAATACAATATGCCTCACATGTAAAAAATCCATTGTCAATGAATAAACACATTTATACTTAGTAAAAATTTATATAAAAAAAGCACCATGACCTAGATTAATATAATGGAAAATAATTGAAACATGATGTGGGTGAATTATATGTTTTCCTATTTATCTTTTAAACCATACGCTAAATCAATTTCCCTTTGAGTAAGATTGGTATCTTGATTATGAAGATATTCTTTAAGCAATGTATCCACCCCTTCCCATGATTACCTACCATTACATTGTATACATCGATCTATACATACCTTCATCCAATCTAGATTGTTTGTGATGTATAAATGTAGTGCATCCCACTCTCAACCAACTGTATGAAAAAAGAATAAAATTACTAACGATATAAACAACCACAATATAGATAAAAATTAGTAATGCAAAGTATTATAGATCTCAGCTACCATCTAATTACCTTTCACTTTCCTCATTCTATCTTTCTCGACCAGGACCTCCCCTTCAAATCTATTGATGGAATTGACATCCAAAATGTGATGCACCTCCATTCTTGTTGCTAATTTAGGAAGATACTAACTAATATACACCAAGGATTGATATACCATATATCCCTCCACCATAGAACCCTCATGATGTGTGCTTTATCTAATGAAATCCTTCAATGAATTCAAGTGCCTCTCTAGCATCCACATTGACCTTGTTTGTACAGGTCCACACATTTCAATCTCCTCAACTTGGTGTATGAGGCAGTGTTCTTCAACATTGAAAAATGTTGGAGGTAGATACTTCTGCATTTCACACATTAGCCGATGAATTTCTCTCCTCCAATACTTTATATCTTCTTTATGGATTTATTTAGATGAAAACAACTTACACAAGATTATACAAGAAAATCATAGGTTTCAATAAAAAAGTATATACATTTCAAGTAAAACACATGAAGAAAAATTCTGTAACAAACATTTTTCTTACCTCATGTATTTGTCAAGATCATATATAACTTTTTTTACATTGTTGTCAAAGTTGCCAGGGAGAGATAGAGGTAGAACATATTGTAATTAAAAAAAGGAATCATTATTTTTTGAAAATAAAATAAAATTAAACACTAAAAATAAGTATTACCGATATCCAAATCTACCAAATAATTACCTTAATGAAGGTATGTCATTCATGAGATTTTAACCCACCAAATTCACCTTTCTTTGTTAAGATATTCTTTATGTTTGAAGAAAATTTTGTGGGAAATTTAATTTTTCAAATCACCTATTTTACAACATTGCTTTCTTTCTCTTTAAATAACCATGTAAGACTATTTCATGCTCTGGTACTCCTATTTGAATCAATCAAATTCTACATTGCATGATTGGCTTATTGAATGTCACTACAAATTTTGACATTTTTTTCTTTGTCATTCCTTCCATCTAAGATTCTCCACAATATTTCTGTTACATTCTTCATGATATGCATTGTATCGAAAAACTGATCCATTTGTAGGCACTCATAGTAGAGAAACCTATTGAATTGTATGGGGTAATTTTTCATTTCTCATGGAAGCCCATCAATGCCTTGACAACCTTTATGAAACATAAATGAATTAATTATACAACAATAATTGTTAGATGCAGTAAATAGAATTCAATACAAACAAAAATTGTAAAAAAATATTTGTGATACATATTTAAATTGCTTACCTTGATGATTTCTATTATATTCCAAATTCCATAGGTGAGGTGTCATTCTTCATGGTTTTATTGCAGTGTCTTTTTTCCCATTGAAAATATGTTTATTGGTAGTTCGATACCTATGTTTCCTAGGGAGGAAGTACATATACTCATCAAACACCTCATTTCATAAAATTCTTGAATGATGAGATTTCACCCTAGGACCACAGACTATACATGAAAATTTACCCTTTGTTTGGAGACCCACAAGATATGGATTAATGTGACTATTAGTTATATAACAATGAATTAATATTTAACAAATATGCATAATATTTTCATAAAATTATATACTATTAAAGTGAAGTAGTTTGTTACATACCACAAAAATGTGTTATCCCTGGGGCATCATGAATTGTCGATGTAANTGACTATTAGTTATATAACAATGAATTAATATTTAACAAATATGCATAATATTTTCATAAAATTATATACTATTAAAGTGAAGTAGTTTGTTACATACCACAAAAATGTGTTATCCCTGGGGCATCATGAATTGTCGATGTAAGTATTCCACGAAATTGAAATTGTTTTTTCCCTATTGGTGTAGAGACGTCATACATAGTGATTCCATCCCATAGATTTTGTAGCTCGTTGATAAGAGGCTAAATATATACACTCATATATTCCACTTGGTACTTACCTAATTAATTGAAAGTAAACATAATTAATATATTGTATATGTATAAGAAATAATCCAATGAATAAGGCAAACAAAATGACACTACTTTCAAACAAATATTGTAAACAGATACCTCGAACAATCATTTCCAAGATTATGTGCTACCTCTTTATTGACATCCAAGGAGGAGGGTTATTGTTTTTATAACAAAAATAGGCCACACTAAGTAAATAGACCTAATAACACAAAATGGATTAACACCATCAACTTCCAATGAAAGCCTCACATTACAAGGTTATTCTTTAAAAATAGGGCATCTTTCTTCAATGTTCCTAAATGCATAAGCATTTGTAGGAATTATAAGAACACCATATTCACTTATATTTCATGCATGGTAATCCATGAATTGCTCTATGATTTTACATGTGAACATTCATTGCAAATGTGGAATTGTCGGAATATGATGGACCTTGTGAGACACCTTTTTTGTTACTTGATTGGTTCAATATCTACTGATTTGACATTATGGGAATTTCATTTCTAATGAATATTTTCTATAATATATAATATAATCATTAGTACATGTATCAATAGCTTGATACTCCATTATGATATCTTTCATAATGGTAGATAACTCTCTGTGTGTGCGAGGTATGTTATTTGATGGTGGTAAGAAAAATTCACCTAACAATCTACAACATGAAAAATAACTAGTTGATGTAAATAATAGTAATAAAAAATATCTCATCCTTAATATATTACACAATAGTTGACACTAAAAAAAGAGAAAAATAATTTTGACCTTTACGTATATGTGACAAATTATATTGTTACATACCTTAGGATCTATGTGAGAAAAGTGTTTGACAAACCATTCAATACCTTTAAGTTCACCAAAAACATTATATCTGATTAAATTATGGTTCTTGAGCCTTCATAAAGGGGTTGTTGTGCCTTCTCAAGTAGAGGTACATCATGAATATCATCAAATATTTCCTCATCGATAGGAGCAAACATATCCTAGATAAATCTATTTGTCCCATCATCTAGCTCAAAAGTATTATTGGTGTCATCTTCTTCCATAGAAATAACTTGATCATGATCTTTAATATCCATATGGATATCTAATTCCTCAACCTGTACAAAAATATTTCTACTAATACTAGGCACATTCTCTAGTGCCACACACCTAGGAGAATTTTTCTTTATAATTACAAACAATCAATAAAATTACTGTATATTGAAAATATTAAATGAAAGAAAAATTTATAAATACACTCAATAAAAAGACATGTAATAATGAATAACTTACCATGGGATGATATGTATACCCCCCTTCATTGTGCCCATTTTTCCAACAATGTCTTTCAATTGTTTTTCTTACAAGTCTTCTTTTGTTAAAGCCCCTGCATTGATTGCAAGCGCATTCAAGTTTTTCATTACCCTTTGTCTTCAATGCCACCTTTCATTTTATTCATATGTAATTTTATTATTATTATTATTTGGCATTGGGATTTCCTATTACAAAAAAACCATTGAAGATGCAATATAAGTACAATATATGAATATTTTATTACAGTGCAAATGTTGTCAAATATTGACCCCATTTGTACGTCTAGAGTTAATTAATCCATTGGCATCATTGATTTACTAAATTTTTATAAGATTATTAGTCAAAAATTACTCAAGAAATCAAAATTAACCATAATATATACATTTTTACTACATAATATTCAAATATTCACTATAATAAAGTAAGAAAATCATTAAATAATTATGAAAGAGAACTAGGCCAATAACAGTTGAGTAGACAAGTAACTCAGGGATGCTTTTAGGGGCTAAATTTTGCTCATGGGATAATTTTCCATGGTTTTCCCCAAAAATGATTCGCTATTCTAAAAATGATTCGCCCAAATTCTATAGGATAAAATTATTTTACTGAAAAATTGCCAAAATTTTATACAAACTATATAAAATCCTTGGAAATTTGAATATTTTTACAAAAATATCGTGCAACATTTATAGTTGGCATATGAAGGGTTAGTAAGATTCGCCAAGGTTTCTAGATTTTAAAATAATTTTCCATCCTTAAAATCATCCATAGACAAGTTCATACCTATTTCCTAAACAAAAACTTGTGTTTTTACAAACAATAGTGTCTAAGTTGGGTTAATAAATATTAGCTGGGATATAAAATGTGAGTATTTAAAACAAGACAAAGAATAATTAAAAATTTCTAACCTTAAGAGTACATCCAAAATCCAATCTATATAAATGAAGAATTCGATGTGAAACAAGACGTGGGTCATAGAAAAGAGACTATTACATCCGTTGAACAATGACCAGACAATTAAGCTTTTATAGATGTCACACCTAAAAGATTTTTTTTGAAATTTATAACTTCCGTCGAAATTTCAACACTCGTGGACCACGTCAAAGATAACTAAGTCAATGACCATTAAGCACTTTCTAACGATTATCTGTATTTTTTCAAGACCCACAACATTTGTCGATATATCGATGGAATTTTGTCTTCTTGTGATGATTTTTTATCGATATAATGATGAATGTTCGTCAATATAATGATGCAATATTAGTCATTAGATAGATGAAAATTCATCACAAGTTAATGAAATCTCGTGGATATATTGACTCCCTTTCGTCAAAAAAGTGACAGCGAAAGAATGTTGTCATAAGTTCGACAAACATCGAGGAGCCCCAAAAAAATAATTGAAATTGTAGTAATTTGTGATGGTATGATTAATTTAACCCATATCGTTGTAATATTTTGTCTAATTTTTACCCCATATGTATTAGTGAGGAATTAGGGCAGTGCTCATGCAAGATGGCGGGCCTTTGGCTTTTACTAGAAAATAAATTTCAAAGCAAAATTTGGTCCAATCAACCTATGAAAATGAAATGGTGGATATTATACATGCAATGGATCTCTGACGTCCTTATCTATTAGGGAAACGCTTCCAAATTAAAACTAATCATCCTAGCCTCAAGTATTTTCTAAAACAAATAATTTCATCCTAAGAGTAACAAAAATGGGTGCCCAAGCTATTTGGATATGATTATGAGATCATTTACAAGAAGAAAAAAGAAATGTGGTTTTTGATGCTCTTCCAAAGAAATATGAAGATGAAGGGTCTTTATTTTCCCTCTCTTCCATTGTCATAGGTTGGCTTCAATAATTTCTCTAGGATTGGTTCCATGACCCCAAACATTCTATCTTTATCCAACAATAGAAACATGATTCTCAAGTTTTTTCAAGATACTATTGACACAATGAATAGCTTCACTACAAAGGTATCTTGCATTTAAGAAAACATTCAAACTATCCACTATGCTATCTAAGCTTCATACTTCATCCATAGCTGGGCATTCAGGATTTACCAAAACCTATGAGAAGGTCAAACATTATTTTTTCTGGGAAGGCATGAAACGAGACATGATCTGCACCTTTGTGGGTCAATGTGATAGTTTTCAACTCGATAAAGGAGAAACATTCAAATCTCCAAGCACACTCCAACCGCTCCCGATTCCACCTACTATTTTGAAGGATAGTTTCATGGAATTCATTGTTGGCTTACCTAAATCGGGCAATACACCAATCATCATGGTTGTAGTAGACCATCTTTCCAAATATGCTCATTTATGTGCTCTTCAACACATGTTCACCACATCAAGAGAGGCTCAATTTTTTATGGATAATATATTCAAACTCCATGGAATGCCTCATTCTATTTTCTTTGACCATGATCCAAATTTCACTGGAAATTTTTGGCAAGAATTGTTCAGGCTCCAAGGAACCCAATTGCATCTTAGTATTTCCTATCATACCCAGAATGATGGAAAAACTAAAGTTGTCAACAATTATTTGGAAACATATTTACACTGTTTTGCATCTGACCGAAAAACTCAATGGGCTCAGTGGTTACCCCTAGTTCAATGGTGGCACAACACATATTACCATACTTCCACTTGCATGACTCCCTTTGAAGTGGTCTACAATAAAAATGTATTGCCATTTCTCTCATGCATGCTAGGTGTTTCCAAGGTTCAAGAGGTAAAAAATACTCTTATATTCCACAATGTCATTCTCTGTACCCTCAAATTTTTTTAGCCATGGCACATAATCACATGAAGCAACAAGTAGATTAGGTTCGTTCAAAATGTCAATTTGTTGAAGGGGACTAGTTGTGTCTTTGCCTGGAACATTCTAAGGAAAATTCACTCAAAGTTTAACATTGTCATAAAATATTCCCCAAGTTTTATGATCCTCATAAAATTCTCAAGCGAGTGGGTTCCGTGGCCTACCAGTTAGCTCTTCCTAGTCACTCTAAGATCCATCTATTTTTTCACGACTCGTGCTTAAAGAAAGTGATTGGAACTAATTTCCAAACTCAAACCAGTATCCCTAAGTTGGATGAAGAAGGATCCATTTGATTGTATCCATAATAAATTCGGGACCAGCGTGAGTGTCATATCCATTAGTTCACCATCAAGGAATTTTTAGTTTAATGGAAGGATACACAACCAGAAGATGTCACCTGGGAGTCAGCTACCATTTTGTAACAATTTTTGTATCTCAAGACTTAAGGACAAGGATGTTTTTCAAGGGGGGTGGCATGTTAGGGAACTAACCTCCCTAACCCCTCATGTATGTATACTAATATGTTTTCTATGTAATGAATATTGACATTATTAAATAATGCCTACAGAAAAATGTGGACAAGTATAATGTAAGAAGACTTAATAGAAGCTTCCGCTTCTAGAAATATCTTCCTCTAGAATGTTATTTAGAATACAGAATTAGTATAAATAAGAGTATAAGGAATGGGAAATTATTGTCTTGAGAATTATTGTAATAGATATCTTCTCTACTGGATGTTTCCCCCTCGAAGAGGCAAGTGAATTTTTCTTTCTATCAATAAAGGTATCAATGTTGGTGTTGTTATTCTCTATATTTTGTTTTTTCATCGTTATTTGTAGTAATATTTGTGTTTCTTCTCTATATTATACATATTGTAATTTAAAACATCCCTCATATGCATGTAAGGACTTCCAAACACTAATCCACATACATTAATGAGTACTACATCCAATTCCACTTCATCAATAAAATCGACACTTACCGTAAATTTAATTTTACATTGTTTCATTACCTAGATATTTTCATCCTCGTTTACCCATCCCAATGGATATGGGATAGGAAGATTGTAGACATCCAATCCAATATTGTTGAACAGATCTATTTCTATGAGATTATCATGTGAACCAAAGTCGAACAAAGAATCTATCTTGGTCTTCTTGACCTGGATCTTTATGTGGAAGAGTTTGGTCATCTATTTATCTTCTCAGTGATGAAGCCTACTCAAAGTCACCTCCTTCTGCATTGATTTGCATAAAATATTGTCATCCACATTGGAGCTTCTTTCAATCCAATTTCTTGATTCTGTGGATGTAATATTCTTTTTCTTTACATCCTTCTTATGGTTTTTCGGGTTTAACTTTGGATGTAGTTTCCAAAACTTTTCCTCAATGTGCCCATCAACATTGAAATGGTTACAATGGTTGTTGGGATCCTTGTAATGATGTGTAATGGTTGTTTTCTTCTTATCCTCCCCCCATTTAAATTTTATTTTCCCCTCCTTGGAAGCTTCCCGATGCTCTTTTTGCTTGGAATAACTTGGTTTCTCTTTCTTGTGGCCTATGTTTTCCATATACGGTGTCTTTACACATGCCTTGTCCATTGTACTTGTCTTGAAAAGCATCACTTTATTTAACATATGACTATGTACACCCTCTAGATACTTGAGGAGTACATATGGGTTGTTAGGAGAGATACCCAACATGATGACCATCTTTCTAAACTTAGTGGTGTACTCTTATACACTCTTCCCCTGCCTTTTATTGAATTAATGCCAATGGATCCATTGGTCCTCTGCATACCCAATAGGATAGAACTAGGACTTAATGATGGTTTTGAAATCCTTTCACTTACTAATTGGCGGCTCACCCTCCAGCCTAAGTGTAACCATATGGATTTCCCACTAGGTTAAAGCATGGCCCTTTAACTTTAGTCATAAAAATGATATCTTTTGTTCTTCATCTATATGGCGAACATTGAAATAAACATCTAGTTGCTACACACCGATCTCAACTTGGAATGGATTTATGTCCACTTTCACTTCCATATTGAATAAATACTATGGAGGGTTTATGGAACTAGAAATTGACTGCTCTTTCTCGAGATCTTTCCATGACTCCTTTTTTGGGTCTTCATTATCTCCTGATTTCCCCTATAATATGATATCAAAATTAGAGCCTCCAACCTCTCCAAATAGTCTGATGTTTCTTGCCAGATCTTCCATGAGGAGGTTCATATTGTGTTTCATATTGGTGACCTATGATTCCAACCTCGTAAATATATCTACTGCTATATCTCGAGGGTTGCTATGAACAAATGTGTCTTCCATGGATAGGTTTTTTGTGACTTATCTTTAAGACAATCATTGGATCCTGCAACTTCCCACAAATACCCAAAATAAACCTAGGCTCTGATACCAATATGTGTTGTAAACTTTCATGGATATTCTATTGGACATTTCATCACAAGAGATCTAATAAAATATTGAAATATTCGCTATGAAGGTTAATTTTTTTTAGATATTAGATTCTTTAATTACTAGTTTTCTTCTTAAAATTTGTGAAATTGGTAATGTGAAAAATAGAGAACAAAATTAAATACTCACACACCATTCACAAATAAACACAAGATATGACTACATAATTGATATGCCACCTCTATACGGACTCTTTGATCTGGCTGACATGGAATGTGGGGTATCTATATTGGAGGTTGGTCCTCTACCTCTCAATCACTTCATCCTCATGTTGAGGAGGTTGATCCCCAATATATGTGCCAATATCTGCAAAGAAATAGATAATAGTACTAAGATAATTGAAACAAAATTTTACAACAAATTACATGTGCATTAGATAAGACACAAAACTATGCAACTAGATTTATCAAAACATAATGATAATATTTCCTCTCTCATATGGTGGCTCAGTTTTGGTAAATCATATGTTTGGACATCCTCTCCAACCAAACCATGCGTACAGGTACTATACAATATCGAGGAGAAAATTTTCCTATCTAGCCAATAAATCACATACATCCTTACCAACTGGAGAAATGGGAAACTTGAATTAGCCCTTCTTGGGCGTTAACTTCCCCCACATGCACACAAGAAAAAATTCACAACAAGAATAGGCCTAGCAGGAAAGCAGGGTAATGTTGGCCGAGTGGCATGAACCCTCTCAAAAAATAGTGTAAATAAATTTGACATGAATGGGAAGAATCTCATCCCATGTAAAATAGCACAACAATGACCTAACGCATGACAAAGCTATATCAAAAAATCTCTAACCACCTAATCAATCAGGGCCTGTACACTAAACTATCTACATAATACAACAAAGAGAAACTAACGTGTTTCTCATCATAGCTATATTGTGATAGTTTTGAGAGAATAAGACATGTGAACCCAATTTTCTCTCTACCAAATGAACGTATTTGCAGCTGACCACCATGAACCTGGAACTCCAAAAAGGAATGAACCTCTATATGGACATATCTCCGCACATATGCTATATGAGTCTCTCCTCTAACACCATGTGGTAGTTTAGGGAACTGGGGAAAATCCTCCCCCCTCCTAGACAACCTAGTGATGAAATAAACATCCTCCTCCATGGGATGATACCACAGATTGACACCTACCTTGAAACCTTATTGCCTATTGTAATCTAGGGGAAAGTAGGGAGTGTCACCAGTAAAAACTTACATAGCCATCATAGAGATACATATATACACATAGACATATAGAGAGACATACATAAGTAATGACATCCCAGAGAAGAGTTCTTTTATTATATGATAGACAATACATCAAAATTACATATTTCCTCTCCCATGAAGCTATCTGAGCCTTCATTTGATTATCTATTTATACCTCTAATAGGAATTTTTAACTACTTAACTTCCTAGGTTGGTCAGTTAATAGAGACTCCAACCAACTTCTACTTCTAACTACGTCAGTCGATCGACAAGCTCTAAGTCGACCATTGGGTCTAGTCGACAGAGTCGACTAACCCCTACAACATCTCCCCCCAACTCAATTCCTTGCTTGTCCTGAGAAAGAGGGGGTCATACAATTTTTTTTTTCATATTTTGATTGCCATATTACAGTATAGAGAAGTATAGATGAAGAGAGAAGGAGAAGTATGTAAGAAGAAGAGAAAAAGTATTTATATGGATGGATGACTTAAGGTACTATTTTCGATTGTGTTGTTGTTCTTGGATTTCCACTGCTAGATCCATTGACTTCCTTGTTCTTTTCAATTTCTGTGTTGACCTTGAAAGTTGTTCGAATAATACTAGGGGTTGAACTCTTTGTTTGTTGGATGAAGTCACACCAAGTGTTGATCGCTTGCTGAGCATCGATATTTATAATCTTCAACTAGGAAATCAATTTGACTTTATCTGCTATACTTTATGTCTGAGAAGTTCCCGACTATTGATAAAATTGTTGTTCTGCGTGTTGCATTCTACTTATGAGATGGATCAGGAAACTAGCTACCTAGTCTGTTTCTAGTTGCACTATGTGTCCCTCCTTCTGCCATTCCTTCTTCTGTTGTGATAGTTGTTGTTATATTGCTCTTTATTTTTCCAACTGCATGGTGAGGGATTATTTTAATTTTTTATCCATGGTTGGGTTCCATGACCTTTGTATACTGTCATTTGTAGCCCTTTGTATTTGACATTTACTGAATGCATTGACAAAATGAGTTGGCCATTCGTTTACCACAGAGCTTAGTGCGCTAGCTTCTTTTGTTAATTTATGTATGTTTTGCTTGAATCCTTTGATATTCTATTTTTTTGCTTCTAAGACCATGTTCATTTGTTCTTGGGTTGTCTATACTTCTTTGAGTGCTAAGTCACATTGTTGCTCGACTTATTCTTTTTCTTTCTTCAACACCTGTACTTTTTGTCGGTATTTTGCATTGTTTTCGATCATTCTGTCGATCAATTCCTTGAATCCTTCTAAGGGTTTTTTACCTATGACATATGTTCTATCCCTTCATTCCTCCTAACTGCTTCTCTACATCCTTCCAAGATATTCTTTTGTTCTTATTTTAGTCGTTCGATCTGGATTCCTTCTTTCAACACCTTCTTCCACCTCCTTGTTGACTCTTTTGAAATAGCTCCATGTAAGTCGAAAAAATGTTTGTTGGAAATGGAAGTTGGGTCGAATCAGGTTTCGATTGATGACCCTGATGGATTCATTGTTTCATTTGTTTTGATGGTGATAATGGACAACTTCCTTTTCTTTCATTTATCTACATATTTGGGTGTTTGGTCATATTTTGTTACCATTTGTTATGTTGTCGGGATGCTTTGCTTGCTTGTTTCATATTTTTCTTCATCCTCATGTTGGTTGTTTTGTACCTCCATCTCTTCTTTGTCCTAGAGCTCTAGTTATTCTTCATTAATATGCTCAGTGTCCGTGGGATCTATCCCCAGTAAAGGTTTTTCAGTCTACAACTTTTTGACGTTCTCCACTTGTGTGCTTGGAGTTTCATTTTCTAGATTTGCTTCTTTATAATTTTAGTTAATCCTGACTTGATGTGCTTCAACTGATCACAAGAATTCTTCTTGTTGATTTGATGATTCAAACATATGGGATTCATTTTGTTGTTTTGGGATGGTTGGATCATCGACTTATATTTATTCAACTAACTGTTATGGCGACGCCAGTTTTCTGGTCAATTGTTGCTGTACCAATTCCATGTCTATTTATTATACCGACTCCTGCTACTCCATGTCGATAGTTTATATCTCGACATCATTTGTCTCGATTGGATGATCTGACTCTGTGGCTTCAAATGATTCATTGATGATGAGTAGCCTCTTCTTTTTCTTTGCGAGCAATTCTTCTATGATCGAGACCGGTCCTACTGGGGGTGACTCCCTGGTGAGTTCGATTTCCACATCAAGTGTTATTTTCTTACTTGGTGTTAATTTTGGTCTTAATTACTATTCTGTCATGTTCACTATAACTTTTGTTGGGCTAAAAAAAGTAGTTGTTCTCTCTAAATTCTTCTGCCTCTTTTCTCTTCTCATTTAAATTTTCATGAGAATGCTCTTTATGTTATTCACTTTCTGGAAGGCCTCCCTCATTTGTGGTTCGACATAGGAACTATATATCTTCTTCATGGTAGCATTTTCTTGTCAAGTTTTTTGTATTTTGACTCCGATCTTGGAGGTGATACTTGTCATTTTTTATTTAATGATGGGGTCATTGAAGTCAATTCCCTCGTTCAAGTATAATGTTTCTCTCCATATCTCCTCTATGTTGATATCTAGTGATTCTTCTTCAACAACTTTCTTCCCTTTGTTCTTTATATAGAAAGGGAAGGATTTAGAGGGACAATTGTCAGAGCTTGTAAGTCTTTGACAAATAGAATTGCGTAGAGAGTGGCTTCTCTTTCTTCCTCTTGTTCCCCATAGTTCAATTGAAATAATAGAGGCATCCCTGTATGTTGTGCCTTTGGTGGAATTTCTAAGATTTGATTGATTTGTCTTTCCAATTTTGTGAAGACTTCTTCCACTATCATCTGGTAATGTAATTCCTTTGGTTCTGGTGTTGATGTGACTCCACACCAAATCTTTGTGTAGTTGAGTTCGAGCTGAAAATGGAAAGGTGATGGAAGTGCTCGACATATTGATTGCTTGAATTGCCATTTGTGGGTACTATCTTTCATGCCTACAACCCACAACCGAAACATCTCTTCTAGTGGAAGTGAGTTGGATGTACCTGTATTATTTGAGGAAAAAACTTTGTACTTCTCCATTGTCGGGGTCTTATTAGATGTAAATGTTGCTTCTCCTATAGGCCCATATTGTTCCATTGCTATCCATATCATAAATGATGGAAACTTGATGGCTCGGCTTGAATCTTGAACTTCCTTACAGTTGGATATGAGCATGTCAGCCAAATGTTCCACCCAACTGAACCTTTATGAACTCTTATACACTTGAGATATCTCCTCGACCATTTTCATATTTACGTTGGATTCTCGTCTTGCTAGTGTGAAGCATAAATAAATTATGATGGCAACCCAACGGGATTTTGGGTCGGTGATTTTGTTGATCAACAATCCCTTATAGTTTTTGGTTGTAGTCGACCATGTTAAGAACTGCATCCAGTCGTTAGAATTGGTCGATTTGGGTACCTTGGCCCCTTCCCTTGGGATTCCCAAGATTCGGTAGAGGAGTCTGCTAGTTATTTATATGGCCTCATTTAACCAGAGGTATCCTTGCTGATACCAACTAACAACAAATTTTTCCTCTTCTTCTTTCCATCGACCCATGTTAGCAACTTGTGAGGCACCAAGGACATGTCAGATTCCTACTTTTTCCAAGAATTTAGTTTGTGCTTTCCAACTTCTTTCCTCCATTACCCACTCTGTTAAATTTATCCAATGCTTGCTCCAGTATGTTTCCTCCATCTTTGCGAGCCAGATACTTTTCATCCGTATTTGCAATGGCGTCGTGGTGGCTCTATCAAAAACTTGCCTTGTTCTTCACTCTTTTGTTGCGTTTTCGACTTGACCTCTCATCCTTGGAATTTGTTGATCCTGGTTACTAGTTTCTAGCAGTGTTGGAGGATTTACAATTTTGTTTGTCTGTTTGCTTTGCACTGTAATTATCTATGGATGTGAGAACAATAGTAAGGAAAAATCATATGCTTCATCCAAATTTATATTTTGTGGTGAGAGCGTTGTGTTTAATGAATTCAGTTGTTCTCATATGTCATTCTCTTCCATCATGAATATTGGTGGTACGAGTGATTCAAGTGAGTGGACGTTTAAATCATTGCTTGGTTGGAATTCATTTATGTCCCGTCGGCTATTAATTGCAATATCTTGTTGTTGAATGTCGTGTGTATCAATATATTTAGCGGTTGTATGAATGTATTTACAACGATAATTTCCATCATTAATGCTCACATTAGCTTTTACATGTCCTGTATTTAATGCTCCATCTCTACCAACATCAGTGTTTTCTTGGTCAGCATTGTCTTGGACTTGATTGACGAGGTTTCCTCTATTGATACATTGTTGATACATAATCTGGCCGACCAAAGTTCTTGAGCCATATTTATTACTTGATTGGATTAATCTATGTCGGTGATGGCTTGGTTGTTTGTTCATTTACCTGATTTTTATTGAGTCTGAATGGTGTTGTATTTTTCCATGACAATCTTGTTATCTTGATTTATGTTCATATGATCGTTGCTCACCTAATTTGTACTTGCTTGAACTATGCTCGCTTTCTCCTGGACTAGTCCTTTCACTGGATTCTTTTCTTATGAGTATTTGTCTTAAGTCGGTTGAAGGTGTAGAACGTCGAGAATATCTTCTGCTATATTGTCTTAGGCTTGACCATGGGATGTTTTCTCTCTCCATTTACTTTATTGTTGCTTTTCCTTTAGTGTTATGGATACTCTTTAAACACTTTAGATTTTCCGTTTTTTATACTTGAACTTGTCTAATTGCCTTTTTTTGTTTATTAATTTTAAGAATGGTTTACTTATTATAAGTATGATTATTTATTTTAGTCCATTCATGTTGGAAACTCCCTGCTAAACTTTGCCAACATGGTTCTGTTCCTTTTATACATGATATTTATTTAAACAAGCCCCATTAATTAGTTTCTTAAATGGATGCCCCAATAACATTCTGATTTGGACCGCTCCAGTCAGTCAAATGTCTTCCACCATATAAGGCCCCAGCCATGTTGTTTCCAATTTTTTAGGTTTTCCTTTTATACGACTATCATACAGTAAGACTAAGTCTCCATATTTTATATCATTTTTCTTTAAGTGATGATCATGCCATGCTTTTTTTTGTTGGTTCTGAACCTCTTGGTGATGGATCAATATTATCCTTTCTTCTTCCATCTTGTTCAAGTGGTATAGTCGTTCATTCAAGTTTTTTCTCTCGTCAATTTTTTCTATAGTTGTGACCCTATCAGAATTAGTCCAAAATTGTAGAAGGATCACCGCTTTCTAGCCATATACTAGCTTGAATGGATTTTTTCCAGTTGATATATACGCCCAAAGGATTGCATGAATATTATCATCCCAATCATCTTTATTTATTCCAGAGATATTTGTGAGTCCCTTATGCAATTTTTTATTAAAGGACTCAACTGCCCCTTTTGCTTATGGGTGATAGGTTGTCATTTTTCTATGGTCGATTAAGAATTTTTCCAGTAGAACTTTAATTGTTTCTTTTATTAAGTGAGTTCCCTAGTCACTGATTAGTGTTAGAGGACAACCAAATCTTGTGATTATGTTATCGTAGATTAATTTAGCTGCTACCTATTTGGTACAGGATTCAACTGGCTCAACTTCTGCCCACTTAGTCACATACTCGACCGCAATAATTATGTACTTGGCACTAGTTCTTCTTTCCCTCAGTGGAAATGGCCCGATGAAGTTGATAGCCTAGATTTCGAAATCTCGATTAGGGTTTATTGAAATTAGGGGAATTTTATTTTTCCACAAGGGTCGTCCAAGTATTTGACAACTATCACATTTTTTAACTTGATCCCGACAGTCTTTATGCAAATTTGACCACCACAGACTTGCTTCTAGTACCTTCCTAGCCGTTGTGTCCGCATGAAAATGTCCTCCAACTACTCCTTCATGGGCTTCATTGATGATATCCTCTCATTTATGTTCTACTGCACATATTATTAGCACATCATCCATTCCCATTTTGTATAAGTATCCATTAATGATTGTGAACGGTGTAACTTTCATGGCTAGAGTTTTCTTTTTGTTTGTCGGGAGGTCATCCATGGCCTTTCCTTCTTCTAAGAAATTGGAAATATCTTCTAAATCCTTGGGTGAAGATTAGAATCTGAATAAGTGTGTGTCTGGGAGGTCATCATCTATGCCTGTCATATCTTCTCATGTTTCTAGTCATGACAGGTGATCAGGTCGAACGTTTTTTTTCCCTGGTCGAATGATTACGTCAAATTCAAATTCCTAAAATAATAGTAACCACCGACAGATATTGCCTTGATGGACTAGTTTATTGACCAATTACTTTAATGCTTGATGGTTTGTGAAAAATATAAAAGGGTTTTCCAATAAATAATGACAAAACTTTTGTAGTGCGAAAATCGTTGATAATGCTTCCTTTTCCATAGTCAAATAGTTTATTCCTGCTTTATTCAGTTTCCGACTTGCATATGCATTTGGGTGATCCATTGTGTCGTTGTATGGTTGTTCTAGAACTGGCCCGACATCTACATTCGATGCATCGACATAGACATGAAACTTTCTCACCCAATCTGGAAATTTGAGAATGGGTGCTTCGGCCAACTTCTTACTTAAAAACTCAAAGGATTCTTGGTAGTCTTGGCTCCATTTGAATTCAACATTTTTTCATAGAAGCTCCTCCATTGGGAAGGTGATGTCTGAGTAGCGGTGTATAAATTTCCTATAATAGCTAGTATAACCCAGTAGAATTTTGATTTGTTTTATATTTACAGGGTTTTTTAGTTCAATGATACTATTTATCTTAGTCATGTCAACCTTCACCCCATCTTTACATACAACATGTCCTAGCAGGATTCCAATAGGTGTGGAAAATATGCATTTTCTGATGTTTAGTGATATTTGAATCTATCTGCATCATTCTAACATCAATCAAAGTCATTGTATGTGATTTCTAAGTAGACTATAGATTGTCCAGTCATAGGAGTATGTGCTAGCACTAAGAATCACCTTCATATTGCATGGAAGGAAAGCCCAATACCCATCAGGTTATATGTAAATGTAAAAGAGTTTTTTGAGGGGTTAAATGGATAAGACTCAAGATGATAATGTTCCAACTCAGAAAACAAGGCTAGCATGCACGAGCAATCAAGGTCTTGGGTAACTTCAATCACTAAGTGGGAGTAAATGTGAACAAAGGGAATAATTCAGTGAGAGGAATGTAGAGGTTGCTGTAAACATCAGGTCTCCAGACAACCTAAGGAAGAAAAACTCTTAACATAAGATCTTCTTGAGTTCAAAGTTTAAGGACACTAAATAAACATCATAATAATATTGTAATCAAACATACATCATAATATCACCACAAAAATTCATGTGAATCATTCAAAGCATGAACACTTTAGCATCATAATCAAATAAGTTGGAATAAGAAGCTGATTTCTATTAACCAAGATGTCTCAAATCAAGTACATAAACAGTTCACAATAACTTCATCAAAATATTACAGTATAAGGGAGCCTAGCTCAACCATCTGAACCTACTGACGCATTTCATCTATCTATTTATAAGAAAAGAGGAGGCAATAGTTGGAGGTGTGAGTTGGCCTTCTTCCCATGAAAATCTCTAAGAAGTTATTCCCTCTAACAACTTTACTAACAACTAATGCTATAAAATGGGAAAATGTTGGTCACTAATCCAACCAATATTTGAACTAACTTTATCTCCCTTTGATGCAAAACTCTTTGCTTGCCAAGTGTCCTTCTGGGGCATGTAGCTGTCATCATGCTACCAGCTATTATCTCTGCAATCTTCCACCTCGTCATCCATTCATAAAGATGCTAGCTCGAATCTCCTTAATTCCTGGTATCTATTGGTAGCATCATTTGGTAGCGTTTTGAGTAGTGCAGTTGGTAGTGCCTTTACCAATTTTCCTATGATTCTGTAGTGCAACCTCAAAAATAGGCAAGTAGAAAAGGTAGCACCAAGCCTTCGTGTCTTCTGTGAAAAATTCAGTCTCTGCCAAAATTTCAGTAGCGAATTTTGGTAGCACCATCCTGGTGTGTCTCTGTGTAGAATTCAGTTTCTTCCAGAATTTCAGTAGCGCCCTCCTGTGTATCCTGTCAAAATTTCGGTAGCGCCATCACAATTCGCAACACCTTCACTTGAGCATGTGCAGAATGGGTAGCAACCTTGGGTATTATCAACGCCATTAGTCTTGGGGGATTCAACAACGTTATAGGTAATAGACTGGTGGACCATCAAAATAGACTAGTCCATAGCACCATAGCGCTATGGAATGCCTGAGCTACTACTGTTGAAGGGATTAATTCTTTGTGAAAACCCAAAACTCTGAACATTAAGTACTAGAAGTCTGTATAGCCTATATAGGTGGCATATGTAGTGTTTCCTCAATTTATTATCTTTACAAAAAGGGGCCATCTTCAAAAATGAAGCTCACCTTTCACTAGTTACTTCATTAACCTGAAACTCCTTCTTGGAGAAGGAGGACTTCCCTTTGGCACAATGAGATTTTTCCCTTTAGCAGTGGCAAGATTCTTCACTGAAGCTATGCTCTCCTTGGCTGTTGGTTTCTCCTTTTCAATAGCATCTTTGACCAATACCTGCAAGTTCCTTTGAGCTATTTCATCCTGGAAATGTTGCAACTCTACTTTGAGCCTTCTTTTCTGAGATTGAAAGTCTTTGTTCTGCCTATAAATGTTTTTGAGTTGCTTATGGAGAGGTTGGGCCTTTCTTGTTGCAAACCTTGCTAGGTCAAGAGTGTGGTTGTAGCCATCTATGAGTTCTTTCATCTTAACTCTGTTAGACATGGCTTCTTCTTTCAAATGCGACACCTCCTTCCTAGCATCCCTGAGTTGCCTGATTAATCTTTTGAATGTCTAGCTTCCAAGTGGAGTAGTGATGTGAATAGTCTCAACAAGATTTTTCATGGTTTCCTCTTCCTGCTTCATAGGAATTGATTTGTATCTCTCATTAGTCTTCTTGATTCATTTTCCTTTATATTTCTTCTTCTGTACAAGGATTTATTGTTTCTTCTCCACAGGCTTTCCAATGCCTTGGCCCTTATCTTTCTTCTTTTGTAGGATAGAGACTTTTGGTAGGGACCATTCTTCACCAACCTCTTTAGGCGATAATGATATTATGAAAGGATTTCTGACCTTGATGCTGGTTGCTGAAGGAGATGAGGAGAAGTGTATCTTCTTCCCTTTCTTTGATGTAGTTTTAGTAGAAGAAGGGGCCTCTTCTAACTATGGTGGAGGAGGGGGTGAAAGGTATCTCTATGGATAATGATAAGCCTCCTCCTCAGTTCCTGCAACCTCCTTTATGGAATCTTGATCTTGAACAAGAAATCTTCTCTTTCTCTTCTTGCTAGTACCTGCTTTAGCAACACTGGTGGATGGTAAAGGGCTTTCTATCTATGACTGAGGAGTAGCTGCTATATCAAAATTAAAGTGAGAAGCAATAATGAAATGTTCCCATGAGAGATCCTTCTTACCTAGCTCTTCAGAAACCAACATTCTAATCAATCTAGAGTGAAATATGCTAGTATCCACAGCCTTAGACTTGGATTGAACCATGTCTGACATCTTGCCTATGCTCCTTAGAAAATAGTAGGGAATGTTCATTTCAATTTTGCCAGTAAAATCCAACAGAAGCCTTATATGGTATTGGTATAGTGTATTGAACCTTCCTTCACATGTAAAGTACCTCTAAATGATCTTCAATATCTTGTCAAACTGCTCAATCCAATGATTCCTTGGCACACCTTTAGACATATTATCAGCTTGATGTTCAGGCTTAAGGAAATATTTGGCATAGGCTGTATCTAAGGCCATGACTTTAAACCATTTCTCACTTATGATAGGGATTCTTGTAGCAGCTGAAATAGAGGTCTCAGACACCTCAAATTCTAGGTCCCCTATTTTGGTCTTCAGGCCATCAAAATGTAAGGCAAACTTCCTTGTCACCTCAGGATTGCCTCTTTTCATATTTTGGAAGAAAGAGAGGCATCCCACCCTTCAAAAAACTTCTCTAGCCATGGGCTCTACCTCAAATATATGAATGTATACAGGCTTAGTTATAACCACCTTACCTCCCTTGTGTGACTTCTTCTTCTGAGTCTCCATAGTTTAGTATAAGATATTTTAGGGCTATGGATTAGTGATAACCAGGAGGATTAAAGATTCAAAGATTCAAAAGGACAAGGCTGCCCCTTTACAAGAATTTCCCTTAAACTAGAATGGTTGCTAGCTAGCTAGAACTGGCTATAGAAATCCCTCCTTGAATATGTGCAGATATGAAACAATGAGAAATATATGATGAAAGGATACCCTGTAATAGTCTTGGAAACTGGGTTAAAATTACCCAACTCAACTATCAGAGGAGGCAGGGGAGAAACAATGTAGCTTGATTAACATCTCTAGGTAGCACACCGCACATGCAGAGGATAGGATATGTTTGGATACTATGAGCTCAGTGGTAATGACAGACAGATATATCAAACTCAATAGGTAGGTAATGATATCTACATGTTTGAAAGGAGGGAAGAAACCGATAGGATGGCGTGAGGAAATATCTCCTCCAACTATGCAGGCCCGATAAACAAAATTTTGAGTGCTAATTCTCCTTGAAATTGATCTGCAGAGGAAGAAAACACAGAATACTTGTGGAATAAAGTCAGTTCAAGGCCTTAACAACTCATCCTCTGAATCCACCTTAGCATCGGATCTGGTAGCATTTCTTCCAATTGGTCGGAAGTGGTAATTTGCACAACGCAACAATTTGAGTTTTTTTTTTTAAATTCAAAAACCGTTATCAGAGCTCATAAATATGAGATATTGAAAGAATATTTTAACCATCCCTTGTGTTAAAAACAAGGAAGAGATGAAATCAACATTGTAATCATAAATCATGGTAGAAATTGATGGACAAGAAGTGCGCTACAAAAACTCTTGATAACTTGGCAACACTTCATTTCAAAAAATGATTGGGCAGTAAAAAAAAGGAAAACAAGGAGGGCTACGAGGGCATGAGTGTGGAAAATGGCATGTCAAATCAAGCTGTTTGTGGAGTGAGTCGATCCCAGTGAAAAGTCATGAAGGGAATAAAAGATAAGTCATGAAAAAAATGGTCCTAAGTCCAAACTTTGTATGAGGATCAAAACATAAGTCATGACTCAACACTTTATTTATCAAGGGGGCCTAAACAAGCAAACTTTTAAAAGGATAAATCAAAAAATTAAAATCTAAAGGCTTAGGAAAAGATGAAACTAAAGGCTAAAGACTCAAGGAAACTTAGTGTGACAACAATATGCAACCATGGTTTTGTATATGTACTATTGGAATGATTTGACCACTATTCTTGAAAAATATACTAGTGGCCCATTCTTTAGTCCGAATGGCATGACTCTGTAGGCAAAAGATCCAAATTTCGACACGAAAATCATTTTTTCCTGATCTTATTTTTCTATTACCACCTGGTTTTATCTTGAGAATACATCAATAAATGAATAAAATTCATGACCAACGACTCCGTTTATGACTTCATCAACAAAAGGGGTGGGGAACATATATGTCACAGTCTATTTATTGAGTCCCCAAAATTTGACACAAATTCTTAACTTCTTTGGATCATGCTTCTTTGGTTGTACCACCATGGGACTTACCCATTCTTCCTTGTCGGTAGGATAAATAATTTCTTCTTGTAGCATTCCTTCGATCTCTTTTTGAAAGATTAGTTTTCACTTATGTGATAACTTGTATGGTCATTTTTAATTGGCTTCGCTCCTGGGATCAGTTCGATCTTCATTTCACCCATTTCCTCTACAAGTCCTTTTAGGTCTTTGTAGTCACGTGCAAAAACATATTGATACTCTTTTAAGAGACTGGCTGTGTTGGATGTTTTTTTGTCAGACCAATAATCACCTACTTGCACCATTTTTGGTTGGCCATCATTTGATATGTCAAATTTTTTCGTTCTTATTTCTACGTCCATCCATTCTGGTGGCTTTGCTTTGTCAAGATGGCGTTCTCCTTCTTTGATTTTCGTAAATAGTTTTGGGAAGTCATGTTTTTCTTGGTCCTCTTTGTTTTCCGTGGATATACTTAATAATGATTTCACATGATTCTGTAATGTTGGATGGTCTTACTTCCATTGGAAGCTCTGTCCTAGTGATGTTGTATTCTCCATGTCAATCCTCCATGCAGTCGATATTTCCTTATTTTCTATCAACATAAAATTGCAACTCAATGTCGATATTCCATTGATCGACATCTTTTATTTTTGTTTTTGTTGAGCTAGTGAAGGAATTTATAGAAATATTTTTATTTGACATGTTTCCTCTTTCAAGTGTTCCTCTACTGGATTAAACTCGAAGTCTTAGAAAAAAAATATTTTGATTTTGGCCCAGTGGGAAGTGTGGCCACAGGCTTCTTCAATCTTGTACCATTTTCTTGGTATCTCATATAATGTACTTGGGAACATATGGGGCCATATTGTTTCATCCTTGTATCTAATTCTTCCCCGTTCTCTTTCGCAACGTTGAATATTTTTTGTTGGATCGTAGCCGATTTTGAATGTAGGAATATCTACATCTTTCGATAATTTATTGTCGCTGAATCTTTCAACAAAGTATGTCAACACAGTCTTCCATGTTTGTAATATAGGGGGGGGGGGATGTTTTTCCCACCATCTTGCAGGTTGGCCTGTCAAATTTTCTACAAGACTTTGTGTTCTTCCTTGCTCTCCTATGGATTTTTCTACCTCTTCAAAATGGGTTGAAGGGGTATGTCGTTCACTATATCACAAGGGTTTTCTTATATGATTGTCAGTCATAATGAGAGTAGGAGTTTGTTGGGTTATTTTTTGTATACTTTTGGTACAACCTGGATTGAATAGCAGGTTGTAAGATGTTTCTTTAGAATAACTTTGATAGACCAACATTCTTTTGCATGTGCTTCGTAGTTTTCTATTTTCCATTTGTATAAGGTGGAGTCAGAATTATGTCTGACCGACATGGGAGATTCTCTCAAATTTTATCCTTTTACGATCGGTTCTATATAATCTTTTTGTTTATTTTTTATCTCATATAGATATCTGGCTTCTTTATCTTCATCCCATGAATCCATCCATGGTTTTACTTCCTTTGGATCTAGGGGAATACTTATTTTTCTCCCACTTCCTTTCAATTTGATTACATCTCTTTCTAGGGATATAGTTGCTTTCATTCGTTGATCCCATGGCTGACCGACAAGAACTGCATACAATGGAATTCCTTTGACAAGGTCGATCACCTCAAAGTTGACCGAAGTCGGTATTCCCATAATTTGCATGTCGACATTTCTCAGTATTCTTATTGGTTCTATTAATCTATGATCATCTAAGTTAAGGTAATTCATCGCAGGTGCTAGATTGGGTCAGGCCATTCGTACCCATGTTTCTCGTGGTAAGATATTAAATTGCAAACCAAAATCGACTACCACCAGATTGACCATCATTCCTTCAATCTCCAAGTCGACTCGTGGATCGTAATATTTTTTATTATAAGAGAGGTGATTTTCATCCTTGGTTGGTTTCTGACCATCTTTGTATTCTCGTAGTATGTTGAGTACGTCCAATAGCCTACCTATCGATCATTTTTCTTTGAGTAGTTGAAAAAATTCTTGGATGGTGTCTTCATCTCGAATTCTTCAATTTTGTTGATCTTATGTGGCATTCTTGAAGAATTAAAGAGCTTGTCTCATTATTTTCTCTTCTTTATCTGTGTTTGGAAAGTTGTTAGCCTTTTTTCTTTGGTAGTTTTGTGGTGGAGTATGGATGTCGTGTCCTGCACCCGACCTTGTAACAATATGTAAGTTCTTGGAGTTCCTCACCTCTTCTTTGGATACCATGTGTAGTTGATTCACAGTTTTATAGGGATAATTTTGTCGAGTACTATCGGGCAATCTTCTAGAGAGTGATCTCCAATGTCGCATATGTTGCAGAACTTCAAACCAATTCCATATTTTATAGGATAGTCTGTTATTTCCTAATAATTTTTCCAGCAATTAGCACAATATGGTCATCCATGACATTGACCTTGACCATGACCACCGAAATAATAATCTCTTTGACCATAGTTGTTTTCTTGGTCGGTGGTTTCTGTGTGGTAGATTGTTCGTATATTATTCCGATTTCTAGCATTTAGATGGCATTATGAAGTTTGTTGATTGGAATATTCACAGATGTGGAACCACTTTGTGTTTTTTAGATTGAGTGGAAAATATTGCATATTATGTTCAGTTAGGTATTCACATATGTTACAGTATTTATGGGCTTGTACTTGGTGGACGTATGTTTTTTGTGTATGCTCGTTTAGGGGACAATTATATTTTGTGTGTCCGTCCCTAGTGCATGTGGTGCACCATAATTCATTGCATCAAATGAATAGTTTTTTGATAGTTTACTGCAAATGTTCTATATTTTTCTTAATTATTTCGATCGTTTATGAATTCAACGGGATATCGTCATCCGAATCGACTCATTGTGCCTTTTGTAACGTGTCTTTGCAGTTGTTTATTTCGTATAATCATATCGAAGATTTGATTCTTAGAAATATCCCAGCTACATACCAATGGAAGAGCAAGTTTTGATCGATCGTCGACGGGATTTGACTTAGGATATATTTGAATCTCTTGTCGTATTCTCTTACCAACTTTCCTGGTCTTTGCTTGATTTATTTTAACTTTTGAGCTACTAGATGTGTGATGTCCTGGATCTTAAAGAATATTCGAATTTTTTTCTTTATTTCTTCCTTTGAATGAGTTTTCTTTTCAATGTAGTTCATGAACCATGTTAAGGCGTGATAGCATAGTGCAACTCTGAATTGCACCCTTTTCTTATCCTCATCTGTAATATCAGTTGCATCCCAAATTTTTCACATACAAACCAATGGCATTTTGGGTCTTCGTCTCCTTCGTAGATGGGGATGTGATTGAATCCCATTTTGAATTTCTTGGTGGTAACACTTTCTTCTCTTAGTGTTTGAGTTAATATTGTTTTCAACTGAGCCATCGAATCTTTAGGTCAGTTTTTGTCTGCATCTGAAAAAGGATGATACTCAAGGAATAATTTTTTCTTCTTGAGTACAAAATATGCATCCTCAGTTTGGGAACTTTGATCTTTATATTCAACTAACTGTCATTCCAAAAGTTGCGTCGCTTCCAAAATATAGTTAATTTCTTCTCTCGATATTAGATGTGGCAGGGGGTCAAGTTGGTGAGGTCCTTGATTTGGATAATCATATTTTCAACTTCATTTCATTAAGGCTCGATAATTAATGCATCTCGTAGGTTTCCCAGGTCGTCCATTCTATCCCATAATATTTTCAATTGGTTGTCAATATTTAGCTTTTTTTGGAGAAATTTTCTTATCCCTGGACTGGTTTATGGTGCGGGAGATGTATGTAAATTTGGCCCATATTATTCATAGTCCATACTTTTTGTTTCGTCGACCTGTTGATAGACGTTCAACTATGCGTCGTTGTTTCTGTTGGGTGTCATCGTGGTTGTTGTTGTTGCTAACTTTGGTTGATATTTTTCTGAATCAGACTGCTCACGCGCTCTGAATGGATGACCCTCCCTTGACATATTTCTATTCGAATTTTTATTGTTCCACTGATTATGAAGCTCTTCTCTTTTCTGTTGTCTTTTATCCCGTTCTATTTTCTGGATATCCACGAATTTCTTTCCTCTCGACGAAATTTAGACTTGGGAAACACTACTTCTTGTTTTTATGGCATCTCACAATCTCGACTGAACCCCCATTATTGACTCGACTTAATTTAATTCAAGAGCGTTGGCCATATTTATTTCTTCAAGAAGTAATCCCAGGATTCTCTTGTATCTTTTCACTTTACTTCAAGAAATGATTCCCACCTTTCGTCTATTTCTTGGAAGTTTTTATTTGGTAAGGGTGTTCCTAATATTGGTTGGTATTTGACAATATGACTAAATCCCTTTTTGAGAAGAAATTTATGAATAAGTGTTGGGGCCGTGCAGAAAAATCATTCGTGCATTTCAATGTAGAATTTCTCTTTTATTTTGTCGAGGGATGTTTGATCTTCAAAGACTTGTTCCGAAATATAATATTCAATAATTCATTCAAGCCAGTCATGCAGGTTAATTCTTCCTTCATTCATCAACTTCAGGCCTAAATCTTCATTGGGTGTCAATCTATGCATTACCTGATCTGTTAATGTGTTGAAACAATGCTTATAGGATAGCTTCAATAAATATTTTGTGCATCTCTGAAAAGAACCACGACCTTGCTTCGGCTAGTGAGAGGTTATGCCTTCTTGCGTAGTTTCTGATGCATTTCTCGATTTTGTGCTCCCACCACTCAAGTATGTCTTGTTGAGTTATAATTTATGTCCATTTCTACATTCCCAAGTTCAATAATATCGACAATGGAACCGATGTTGTAATCTAGGGGAAAGTAGGGAGTGTTACCAGTAGAAACTTACATAGACATCATAGAGATACATACATACACATAGACATATAGAGAAACAAACACAAGTAATGAGAGCCCAAATAAGATTCCTTTTATTATATGATAGATAGTAAGACACAATTACACATGTCCTCTCCCATGAAGCTATCTGAGCCTTCATGTGATTATCTATTTATACCTCTAAGATGAAGTTGTAACTACTTAACTTCCTGGGTTTGTCGGTTAACAGAGACTCCAACCGAGTTCTACTTCTAACTACGTTGGTCGAACGACAAGTTCTAAGTTGACCATCAGGTCTAGTCGATAGGGTCGACTAGCCCCTACAACATTGCCCATGATCCCAGTGACGGATTAAATACTGTAAAAACAAAGAGTTCCCTCTGAGGGATGTACCCTCCTGATAAAAATTCAGGATCCCAACATCCATCAAAAGGTCATGTATCATTTTTGAAATAGGGAAATGGAATGAATCCCTCTCCCTCTTCTCGATCTCCCACTCATGCACAAATGTGTGTGTCGCGACCTGTTTCTATTGATGTTACTCCTCCTCTCATCATCACCATCTTTGATTCACATACAAATATTGTTAGGAACATATATATAGATAAAATCTAAAATTATCGTCATCTTAAAAATAATGCAGATTTGAAATATTGTTAATTTTGTCGCACCACCACGTATTGCAGCTGTGTATCTAATAAGTCACACCACTCTTATAGATTATTAAATGTTTTTCCCGATGTCATTCTCTTTACAACACTGGTGTGTTTTTTGGACATATGGGCACCACTAGGTTAAATTTCTTTATTGCAACTGAAGCAGTGCAATGTGTTATTACTAACACACTGGTGCTACTGTGATATTGGAGCACTAACATTTTGTTTAATAGTACATTGTAAAGGATATAGTACCAAGGATGGGGCATCCAATGAGATTCCCTATTATACCAATTCATTCAATATTTGTCCTGGTGTGGTTCTGTAAACAACACTAGTGCATTTGGTTAAATGGTTGCATCGCTATGTTAAATTTTGTATATCAATAAGTTAGTGGCGTGGTTAATTAAGTGAAATGTACCGATGTGGGTATGTTATTGGAGAAGTTTCACCAGTATAATAAGTTATATCTCCCTAGGATCTTCCTATTGATCCTAGACAGACAATGGGGCTAGAATTCTATGATTTTCCTAGATATAAACACACAATTCCTTTTATACCAAGAGAGGACATAGTGGCCTACTTTATTTCTGTAGGTTGTCCTCGTATGTACTAGTTTTTATGAATAGGAGAAACACCTCTATAATTAGACAACATAACTCTGCAAATTATTCTTCCTCCTCTTACTCAAGACTTTCCTTCATTATATAGATCCTTGGAAGAGGCTTGGGAGAGCTTATAGATCTTATAGAACCCAATAGAAACTCAAATGATGTAAGTTACTAGGCTCATTCCATGAATATACAACTCATCCATTGCTCGCCTCTTCATAACTCATCAAATATAGAATGTTATAGGGATCATCACATGTTTCACTCTAAACAACCAACGATGATCATCATGTTTTGTCCCCTATAATTCTCATGATGACCCTAAAACAAGGTACTAAATATTGAACAAGATATGTGTTTTGACTTTCATATTATGTTGCATTCCCTTCTATCCTTGTAGGGTGGGTATTAAAGCTATAAAATATGCCCCCTAATGTTTGAGGCCAATAAATGAATGGATGGTCGAAACTTAATACAATAAAATAGTGTCCATGTGAGGAAGTGTGAGGAGAGAGCAAAGGAGGTTCGTGTAGAATTCCTGCAGAAACCCCGATAGATCTAGAATTCTAGTTAAATTGAACACAAACAATTTGCTGATATTCAAGAGATGAGAGAAAGTTTTTGCTCCATAAATCAGAGAATTATATTAATAAAAAATGAATATACATGATCAACCATCCTCAAAAATAAGAGAGGAGGTGAATATATAGAATTTCCAACATAGAAATTCTAGTCAAAAAAAGCTAGAAA
>SNQJ01S0017278.1:0-18269 GCA_010110895.2 Picea sitchensis
AAAGGGGACTTGGGTCCCTTCTTTCTCTAATGGAAGGCTCTTGAGGCCCTCAAAGCTTGCTCCCCTTACAATGAAAGGATGAAAATGTGGGTGAAAGAACTCCAAGCTTATTCACTCAAGTGAGGGGTGAATAGCTCTATGAACTGCAGCTTGTAATGTTTATTGCCAAAGAATGGGTCCTTAGTAATCTCAGCAGCATAACAGTATGAAGAATTCCTTGAGAAAATGGTGGTCATTCATGGCTTTTATAGCCAAGCATTGGATCATTATGTAACCTCTTTAGAATGTGAAAAGGGGCTCTTTAGGGCACAATTACGTCTTTGACCAGCCCACCATGAGGATTGAGCTCAGATTTGGTGTCAAATCGACTTGGGAGCTGATCCATTAGTGGTTGGGAGGCCGACCAATTTCAGTAAATGCGCCATTTAGCAAGCGCGCGGGTTTTTCGCCCAATATCCACGCCTTGTGCACATATGCGCGCTTTGTACGATTTTGTTACGCGCATACGCGCGCATACCCAGATGATGTAAATCACCTTTCAAATTTTTGGTCATTTATATAGTTTTTTGACCCTTTTACAATGCTGTGGAATTAATCCTGTGCCATGAATGACTCCAGTCCTGTTTTGATGATGCGGAGTTCTTGTCACCGTGTGCAGACGAAATTTCAGTGATAACAGCTGCTTCGGGTGATACTGCATCTACTTTGCAGGTGTTGCCGAAAGGGCCAGTAGCTAGGGCTTGTTGGTGTGCTCTTGGAGTGAACCTCGGGTCTGCCCCTGCGCCAACAAATGGTTCCGTTGTTGGGACCAGAATCTTTTTAAGGGAATGTCAAGCTGGTTCCCATCAAAGACTGAGACTCAAAAGTGGATAGAGGATCAAGAGAGGGACTTCGTTGAAGCCCAGAACAGGAACCCTAAATTGAGTACTAAAGATTGGTTACAAAGATACATCTTCACCGACATTCACAAGATATTCTTTGGAGGAATCCACCAGGAGTTGTTTGAGTGGTTGGCTAGGTTAGTCGATACCTAGTTCAAGATAAAATCTAGACCTCCTATGGTTTGGACACCGGCACTGATCTAGAAGGTCAAGAGAGTTGACAACACTGTATCCAGAATAGTAGATCATTGGTTTGATAGTACCATTGGAGGGTATATCACCGAGTTTGTTGTTGAAAGAACATAATTGTATATCCAAGCTGAGAGATACTTTTTCAAAGGACCCAGAGGAAAAAAATTTCACTTTCTGAAGCTAAGAATCAAGATGCTCTTGCATGAAAACCACATCTTGAAGATACAGTAGATTGGTCGGACCTGAAAAGGATAATGTTCAAGAACTGGGACAGCGTCAGCGACACAAAAGCAGGACATACGCGCATATGGAAAGTATTTTGAGGGGTTCACCTTGAGAACTTGTTTAAGAAAAACTATGGAGAAGAGGGTTTCTATAGTGGATAAGAGGTAGATATAACCAACAAAGAACATTCAGATCCCACTAGAACAGAAGAAGGGGAAACTGAATAAATTTTCCAAAGTGAGCCAGAAACCTCAGGAACTGCGCGGATTACTGAAGTAAGTAACATTAATCCTCCTATTGTCTCAATATTACCTAGTAGTCAGAATAGTCAGAACCACCAGAGTCCTCAGAGCACTGTTACTAGTAGCTCAACATCTACTTAGACAAGAAGCCTAGTCATCTCTATGGAAGATGAAATGAGGCTCCCTATCTTTAGAGGAGATGGATCTAAATATCTAGATCAACATTGGTTTCTGTGTGAAGCCGTATGGAATATTAAAAGTATCACCAATGAAGCCATCAAGAGAACCCAGTTCATCACTATGCTAAGGGATCGTGCACTGAGATGGTACATGAACTTGTCCAAGGACTGGCGCAGCCTAAGCCACTGGACGAGATCAAGAATGCATTTATTGCAGAGTTTAAGAAACCTAAGTCAGATTTATAATGTATTACAGAGCTAAAATAGATCAAACAAAAGGTAGCAGAACCTGTTTGGGAGTTCGACTAGAGATTTAAGACCCTAACAGGCTGATTAACTTTTCAGATCCCCGATGAACAGAACAAAGAATGGTTCATTGTTGCATTGTTACCACACATCAGATTCCCTCTGATGAAACATAAGATTTCATCATAGGTAGAAGCTTTGGAAATTTCCATGAGGCTTGAATCAACGCCTATGGGAGAATTGAGCTTAGGCATGAGCCAGATCGTGAGTTAGCTAACCAGTTTGTCTTTACAGGTTGAGGATATGAAGAAATATAATGGAAAAGAAAAAAGGGAAGATGTCTGGTGTGTAATATGCATATCAAAAGGTCATGATAAGGAACATTGTCCTTTATTTCATGAGTATTTGGCCTTAGGAGCGTTGAGCCCCTTGAAGCAAGTTAACCTGCCCTGGTTTGATGTGTGTAGAAATAGGCATCACCCAAGTGAGTGTTATTACATGCATAAGTATGTTCAAACACCCAAAAACTTGTATTGCACATTTTGTAAATCAGTGGGGCATGATTATCATGATTGTAGATCTTATGATCTCATGCATGAGAGGTTGAGGGACATATACAATATTCAAGGCAAAGTACAACAAGAAGGAAACACTTCACACTACAACTCTCCAAGGAGAGGAAACTTCAATCCTCATGGTGGATACCAAGGACGAGGACGAGGAGGAGGTATGGGCCAAGGCTGAGGACAAATAATCTGTTATAACTGCAAGCAGCCAGGACACTTAGCAAGGGATTGTCAAAATCCTTGCACAACCTGCAGTTATTGTAACTCCTTCGAGCATGTCATAGAGGAATGCCCTGTGCTACTAGCTAAGATTAAGGAAAGACGAGGACCCCAACATAACCCACAAGTACAACTAATATTTTTTGAACCTCACAGAACTAACCCTAGATTCGTTGTCATTACTTGAGGAGGCACTGCTACAGGAGAGGATAGAACAACCCAAAGAAATATCAAAGAAGATTCAAGTATCAGGAAAGGTGAGGAGAAGACTCAGGCTTTTGATGCAAAGAAAGAAAGACAAATCTTTGAGGAAGAAAGACAGGAGTTCAAGAGGAACCAAGGGTCGTCATCTAGAACACAACTAGAAGTAAAAGAGTATTAAATGCCTTCGGAATTTGATCAATTGGTTGCGCATAAAGAAGGAAAAGAGGTAAGTACGCTCATCGAATTTTTGTACACTTGTCTTAAATCAATTCAAGATGAGAAAGTTGTACAAGAGTTACAGAACCTAATCATGAAGTAAGGTAGACCCCTTGTTAAATAGGGTAGTACACCAGATGGGTAAGAAGAGAAGAACAAACAAAGAATTACATTTGAATTCTCAAATAGGAGAGTATGATATAGACTATGTGGTCCTCGACTTAGGGTCGGAGGTCAACGTAATGATGAAGAAAACTTGGGCACTGATGGGAAAACCCAAGTTGATATATTCCCCTATCAAGCTTTGCATGTCTAATCATCAATATATCATCCCATTTGGATGATTGGAGCATGTCCCTATGGACATCGATGGAGTTAGAACCTTTGTAGACTTTGAGGTAATTGAAATTGTTGATGATAGCTACCCTTACCCTACATTACTAGGAATTGATTGGGCCTTCAAAAATTCTACTGTGGTTGATTTAAAGAAAAGACTCATGAAATTTGAAGGATATGGCCTTAGGGTCATTGAACCCTTAGATCTAGATGAAGGTATGATATATACAGAGCCCATCAAAGAAGAAGACTACGCATATGAGCTGGAAAACATATCGAAATTAACATCCAGACAGTAGGATTATATCAACCCTACTACCGATGGGAATCTAAGTTGGAAAAGTGACAACGCATGTTCATCAGATTCATAAGAAGCACTAGAGAAATGGAAGAACCATATGTATGAAGTATCCACAAGGAGATGTGCTCGATTGACCAGAGAAGTTCGCTAGATTGGTACAACAATAAGTAACTTACCTACCTTTGATGGTCTGAATCCTTTAGAATCCTTCTTGATGGACTTTGAAGCAATTGTACCATCACAACAGATATTGTTGGATATGGACGAAGCCCTGAAAGGTACACCAGCAAGATGGTGGGGGACACATAAAATCAATATCACAAACTGGACACAATGTCAAACCTTGATGACAACGCGGTTTTTAGCACAAGTAGGAAGCTGTGAAGTGAGTTACACAGGTCGACGCTGCGCAAAGGACCATGTACGAGGCTACGAAGAGGCCTAGAGTGACATTCCTTGAGAACAATGGGTACACAAATTCATTAACACGTTGGACACGACCCCTATTAATTGGTACCTTCAAGCGGAGTTGCGCCTTATCACTATAGATTGGGAAGGTATGCTTCAGAATTTTGTAACCACCTTTTTGTTTGAAAGTGAATTTCCTTTAGTAGATCAAGCATTAAATATTGTGAGGCATAAATTATTTAAGGAGGAATCTAGCCTCCCTTTGGAGCAAGAAGAGGACGAATGGACTACACCATTCTAGAAATTACAAGGATGTTACAACATTAATACCGACGAAGATGATGATCCAAGGAAGGTAAACATTGTTGATACAGAAGGCCATAGGGAAGTGGAAGGAATAGGAGTTGAACTACCATTCATTGGACAACCGATCAAGAGAACGAAATTCAATATTGGGACAGAGGAGACACCAAAGCTTGCCAATGTCGGAGATTACTGGGATGCTACTACCATTGACAAAATTGCAGAATTATTGCATGAGTATCAAGACTTGTTCCTGACCAAGTTCACTGATATGAAGGGTATCAAAGGACCTATGGGAGAGATGAGAATACCTTTGAAACCATATGTGAATCCATTCAATCAAAGACCCTACAGATTGAACCCAAAATATAAGGAAAAAGTGAAGATTGAGCTCGAAAGAATGCTGGAACCATGGATTATTGAACCTGTCAAAGAGTCAGAGTGGATCATCCCTATGGTAGTACAAGACAAGAAGACAAGTGATATCAAAATATGTGTGGACCTCAGAAAGATGAACGATGCATGTTTTCATGACCCCTTCCCTACACCATTCACCGATGAAGTATTAGACAATGTGGGAGGCCAAGAGGTATATTATTTTACAGATGGGTTCTCAGGATATCATCAAATCCGGATTGCCAAAGAGGACCACCACAAGACCACATTTTCCATAGAATGGGGATCCTACCAATAAACAGTGATGCCATTTGGACTGAATAATGCCCCAACCATCTTTTCTAGGGTGGTGGTCGAAGCGTTCAAAGAATTTTTTCATAAGTTCTTAGAAGCCTATTTTGATGACTGGACTATTTTTAGTTTGCTAAAAAACCATATTGAATGTCTAAGGATAATGTTGGATAAATGTAGGAAATGTCAAATTTATTTGAATTTGAAGAACTACATCTTCTTCTCACCATTTGGATTATTATTAGGTCATATTGTATGCAAGCAAGGATTGTTGATGGACCCATCCAAAATTGCAATTATAGTTGATTTTCCACTTCCTACCTCAGTCAAACAATTGCGCACTGCGCTAGGACATACTGGCTATTACATAAAATTTATCAAAGGATATGCTCAGATTACTGTGCCGATGGAGAATTTATTAAAAAAAGACTGTCAGTTTGGTTGGACAGAAGAATTCCAGTAGAGCTTCGACACACTGAAACAAAAGATGGTGACTGTGCCTATTCTAGTCTTTCCAGATTGGAGCAAGGAATTTCATGTGCATGTTGATGCATCTTCCATTGCATTAGGAGCGGTACTAGAACAACCTAGAGAAGGGGATAATGATCATCCATTATCATTTGCCAGCAGAAAGCTATCCACAGCTGAAATTAATTACACCACTATAGAGAGAGAAGGATTAGCCATGGTGTATGCATTACAAAAATTTCACCACTACTTGTTGGGAGGACACTTTAAAATGTTTACTTATCACTCTACACTAAATTACCTGGTCAACAAGATAGTGTTGGGGGGGAGAATATGCATATGGATTCTCCTATTTCAAGAATATGATTTTGAGATCAGAGGTAAGCCAGGAAGAATGAACAAGGGACCTGACCACCTGTCTAGGTTGGAACATGGCGAAGAACCTACTAGTCTGGAGGATACACTACCGGATGCACAATTTCTCACCATCAGGAATATGGATTACCACTTCACAGACATAGTCCAATTCCTGTCAACAGGAATGGCTCGAAGTGAGTATATAATTTCCCAGAAGAAATAGCTAGTGGTGCTCGCTGTATACTTTTCATTGATAATTGGTCAACTATATAAGATGGGACTTGACGAGATACTAAGAAGATGTGTGATGGAATCAGAGTTCCCATTGATCCTCATAGAAGCTCATGAAGGCATCGCAGGAGGAAATTACGCAGGAAAAGAAATTGTGCAGAAGGTTCTGCGAGCTAGACTTTGGTGGCCTACTTTACACAAAGATGCTAAAGAGTATACAAGATCCTGTGATGTATGCTAGAGAATTGGAAAACCATCCAGAAGAGATGAAATTCCACTAGAACCATAGATGACCCTACAAGATTTTGAAAAGTGGGCCATTGACTTTGTGGGACCTAAAAACCCACCAAGAAGGTGCACAGGAGAAAGGTATATTATCATTGCGATAGAATACCTAACTAGATGGGCCAAAACAAGAGTAGTCAAGGATTGTAGTGGAACTAAAGTTGTACATTTTATATTTGATGACATAACAACCAAGGTTGGATGCCCTAAGACCCTTATGAGTGATCAAGGCACTAATTTCATCAACAAGACAGTTGAAGCCTTGACTGAAGAATTTGCAGTCCACCATAAGAAGAGTACACCTTACCATCCACAAGAAAACTAAATAGTTGAAACATTCAACAAAATCTTAGAGACAACATTGACAAAGATTTTCAATGTGAACAGGGATGACTAGGATTTAAGAGTACCAGCAGTACTCTTGACTTATAGAACCACTTTCACAAAATTAACAATGAAGACCCCTTTCAAGTTGGTTTATGGTCTTGAAGTTGTTGTCCCGATGGAGTAATTGGTACCAAGCTTAAGAATTGTTGCATTTACAGACATGGATGATACTAGCGCTATTCGTGAGAGGCTTACCCAGCTGATCGAACTAGAAGAGGATAGATTTATTGCAGGATTCCATCAGCAAGTATAGAAGGGAAGAGAGAAGGCCTATAATGATAGACACATCAAGAAGAAGGTGTTTAAGCAAGGTGATTTAGTATTGGTGTATAACAGTAAATTCATGAAACATCTAGGGAAGTTCAAAATGCATTGGCTCGGACCATATGAGATCACCTATGTCACAGAAGGAGGAGTTGCACAACTGAAGACATTGAAGGGAGAATTGAAAGAGGGATTAGTAAATGGGAATCAACTAAAGTTGTACTATGACAACCAGCTGTCTTGCAGCTCTCAGTAAAATCAAGGAGAAAAAGGTCTAGGTACCAGGTGTAGTTGAAACTGGGTACCAGTGTCCAGACACATAAAATACAGTCTGCACAAGGAAGGGAAGGAGACATGCAACAGAAAGAAAAGGCTGCACTCCGCAGTCCAAAGTCGAAGTGACATGGAAGGATCAGAACTGAAGTGCCTCGGGACAAGTCACAGGTAAGTGTTGGGGGCCTATTGGCCCTTGGTTATGGAAGGAAGCAAAGATCAAGGAAGAAAAGGTAAAACGAGAACTTCGTGGGAAACACAGTGACTATCACTGGGTCGAAGTAAGAAAAAGAGAAGAAAAGATGGAGTGAAGTACGGAAAAGCAAGCTATTGGATGAGGAGATCAAGAATGATAGATCAACAATATAAAAGAATCATGGACAAGTCATCAAGCAGAGAAATCCACCATTGGACGCTTTGGAGCACCACGTGATGAGGAAGGAAAGACAGGCTGGTGAAGCCTGAAAAACGCAGGTCAAGTTGACCTAGGGTTTTTGGTAATTAGGGTTTTGACACCTAGGTTTCGACCTTAGGCTATCGGTGAGGTACTTTAATGTATAAATAGAGATCGAGAGGACCTAGGTCAGGTCAGTAGTAGCATTGGGTATTGCTATTGATTATGGTTGACTGAGAGATTATTGTACTGTGAGAGAGAGAACTGTTGAGAGTGAGACCTTCTAGTATTGTAAGATCTTCAGCTGGGTGTGAATATCAGATCCTGCAACTAGGTGTGCAGGAAGGGGAGAGAAAGAGAGAAGAAGAGAGAGGATCTGCTGGCCAAAGCACATATCAAAACTATAAGCTTTATCTTAATATATCATAAGCACAGTTCTGTGGACGTATCCCTAGAGAGAGGGTTAACCTTGTACATTTTGTGTTGTATATGTGATTGATTCCTAGATTCCTGTCATTTTTATGCTGTCATTTACATTATTGTGTTAGATCAGATCTATAGTTGCACATAGTAGATCTAGTTGATAAGTGACACATGAATGCTACATTATTGTTGTATTAGTTCCACTTGATATTCCTCTGGTTGTAGACATCTTTGTCCTGCAACACCCCTCTTAGATGCTTCAGTTGAGACTTTATCTGCTTCGCAGGTGTTTCGGAAAGGGCCAGTAGCTAGGACTTGTAGGTGTGCTATTGGAGTGAACCCCGGGTCTTCCCCTACGCCAACAACATGCTTGTTGCACATTGTTGTGCATGTTGTTAATTCTCTTATTTTATACATCCTTAAATACAAAAGAAGGTATCAGAAAGAGAAAGAAGTCCAAGGGTAGGCTTGAAGGTAGCGTACCTAGCCCGTGGATGGCTGGGTATGTTACAACCTTGGAAAACTGCACTTTGTCTTACCCATCCATACTATCTCCTTCCACTGCAAGTCAGAAGGGATATCATAATCTATCATTTATTTGATCAAGATCTCCAGGTCAATGCAGGAAGCATATGACATGACTGGAAGTCCAAGTTTGACTGTCTTGAACTAATTCAGAATCTCAAACTCTGTAATTAGATGTTCCACTAATGTGGCTCCTTTCAAATTTTGTTCCAGGGCTTCGAACTTGGAGTGATCCATTCTGCACTGAATGAGGAGGGCATTGTATTCTTCTTGATCATACAAGTTTCCATTTCCATCCCAAAATGGTGGGAGGCCTTTGATAAAAGACTCTTCAAACAAATCCTTAAACTCTTGCACACTTTGTTCCATCTTTTTTGACTTGGTTCAGACTAATTTCAATAGGTTATGTTTAGTAATAACCCTCATAGCCCAGATGATCAATGTAGTTCTATATTTAACTCCAATGTTCTGAAGTTCTATAGTAGGGATGGATTTTAGCAGTTTTATGGAATTTTGGGTCCACTCTGATGGTTTCTTTGCTAAAGTCTCATTCACAACAGTGCACCTGCTTCTAGCTGTGATGGATATGTTGTCTTTATCATTGATGAAATTCAATTACACTCTGAAATTGGCAGCTTCAATAGCTATAGAATCCTAGATGATATTGATATGGATTTTATGAGAAGAACGAAATGACTACATATTATTACCAGATGCTTAACACATAATGAAAGAGATACAGTAAAAATGGTTTTCTATTAATAAGGAAATAAACTGAAACTGTAAAATGCAGCGGAAAACAAGCTTGCTGGAATGGTGGCAGCTTATCTCTGATAAGAGATCTGAAAACTGCACTCATTCGCAAGAATATGATTACAATGAGGCTCTCAAGGCCTTTTTACAATAAACAGGAGTTTCCAAAACCCTAAACATCCAAAAACCTAACCCTAGGAGATGAAGTGTCAAAAGTCATGTGGGCCTTGTTTGGGTAAGTTAGTACATCAACTTCCTGGTGTCGTAAATTTTGCATATGATCTCCGTTTTAGGCGTATGATAGCCCATCGAAAATATCTATCCGAGGAATACAACAGTTGCACAAAATTTCATAATGAAAATTTTCGGCCGCGACATACCCTAAAAAACGTCGTTTAGGGCCTCAAAACAACATCGGAAAACTACTAAAAATAGTAAATTATCAAAATTGCTAGAAAGTTGTTTTGAGCCAGTTGGAAAAGGTGGGTGGCCATCAATATCCACCTAGATCAGATATGCTTGGCTCCCTGCAATGGGACTTTTCCTCTTAATATCATCTTCAACTTATCTATATTTTCTTGCAAGGCTCCATTCTCCTTTTGAAGTTGAGTCATTCTTTCATCCTTTGCTTTCATTTTCTGCTTCAATTTCTCTATGTCCCATTTTAACCCCTTGATTTCTCCTACCTTCAGGCTAACTTATGACATAACCTGGACAAGTCCTTCAGTGTTTGGCCCAACTTATGTAGTGGGAGGTACAACCAGAGCCTTGTTCAACAATTATGTTTTCTCTTGTGACCATTTCATCTTTTCTTTCTCTAGTTGCGACACCTTAGCTTTGTAGTCCAATGCCTCTTCTCGAAATGCTTATTTTTCCTGTTCCAGAGAAACCAACTTTGTTGTTTGTGGATTCTCTATGGAAGACATCTTCAATTTCTTCTTCAATATTTGAACTATTTTGTATTTTTCATCCAATGATAATTTCACCCCTTGAGGGCCTTCATATTCTAGCCTCTTGACCTGAGTCTGCCAATCTCTGTTGGATACCTTTTCTTGCCTCAACTGCCCTTCCAATTTTATTGCATAAGATGACAACTTTTAATTATTCAAGATTAAACTCAGGTAATCAAAATACAACATATCGTTGGTGTTCTTATGGAATTTGACCTTGTCTAGAGCACTGATGTTGTCATACTTTATCTTTATCTCACATACTTTGTCTTCATCTAAAACTGAAATGTTAAAGGTCCTCTTCTCAATATCCCTTATTGTGAATAAAGAATATTTGTGCTAAGAGATATTTTCCACTTTAGGGACTAACTCCCTCATCTCACCCGGGACCATGTTTCCTTTCTCAACATATTGTTTTGACAAATCTTCTTTAGATTGATAAGATTCCCCATATGCTTTATCAAATATGTGTTTTTTGTTGCTAAAGGTTCGTTAGTTTCCTTCACTTTGGAGCTTTCTTTCCTTTTCAACCTCTATAGTGATCGTGCCACTTTCCACCATATCTAGATTTACTTGTTCTTTGGGCTCTTCCTCTTCCAAATTTACTATCTGTGGAGACTGTGTAATCTCCATATTCTTAGGAGCAGTCTGCTAATCACTGGTGCCCATAGCATCTGAACCGTTTCTCTTATTGTAAACGCTTACATTGGAGACTTTGAATATCAATTTCTGAGAAGCTTGTTGTGTTTGACTCTGTTGCAAAATTTCCTCTACTTGTTTTTTTTGAGTTGGTTGAAGGATTTCTTCCATATCAACATAGACTTCTAGGTTTGCCAGCTTATCAAAACCCTCAACATGTTCATGCTCATAAGGGGCATGTTTGTTCATCAATCTTCTCTTGGATATGATTTTATGTGGATCATATCTTCTTCCCTGTAGCTATGAAAAACCAAACTCTTTGATTTTTTCTTGAATCTGAGATAAACAAGATCTAGCTTTGATAATGAAAGGGCCAATGATAAAAGGGAACTTGAGGTTGGAGGGTTTGTGCAACTTTAGGAAATTATATGTTTCAGATATGATTCTTTTCTTGATGAATTCAAGGGAAAAGACTATGGGGGTCAAAACAATAGGAAATATATAGGGGGTTCATGACAAACATAAACCCATATCATTATTGAATGCATGAACAGTACCCAGTCCCCTACTCTATTTTCTGGATTTGGCTGCAGATAGATCCTCATGTCATCAAGAACTCTAGGTAGGGTGGTGTTGAAAATAAAATTGTATACCCTGGACATCACTTTGTTGATGAATATGAGCAATGTAATCCTCTTACATTCATTTGATATGAATTATGCTTCAGAAAATTATTTTTTATTGGTTTCTAGGTAAATATTCAACAAATAGGTGTAATATCTGAAATGCCTTAGAGAGTGAAAACTCACTCATTGTTTATGGATATTATCAGATATGAATTGATCAAAACTGATATGGACTGATAGACTAGACTCTAACTAAAAAAATGTCAACAGGAAACCCAACATGACCTCGACCACATGTTTGTCATTATCTAGACCTAAAATTTAACTCAATAGGGAACAAATCCATTGGACTTCAATAACCAATATAATCACATTCATTCGCAAAGACAGAGTCTCTGAAATATGTTCTGGTTTGACAATTGTCTGTAAAAATAGATCTCTGACTTCTAATGGACACTCTTTGTATACCCTAATTAGATTTTCTTCATTGAAAGGTTCAGACACTCTCGAGAAAGACTCTGGTATACCAAGGGCATCTCATATTGATATACTCTCTACCCTACACATGACCTCAAACCCATGTTTATTGACGATGACTTTTTCTTCATGTGAATATTCCTCTATGCACCAACCTATCAATTCGGGAAAAGGGAAAGTGAATTCGACAACATAAGGGACTATGGTGGCCTAAACTGCTTCAAGGAATGGTATATGCCTTCCTACATTATCAGACAAATTGCTTCTGGACACAGAGATGGGCGAAATGGTGATTTCGGTGTCGAAAACGTCTGAATCTCGGTCAATTAGGGATTCTTCATTCGACATAGGGTCTTTCTCTATTACTGAAGTTATTATAGGGTCCATGGAGATGATGAAAAATACCTGGAAATGAGTGGAAATGGCGTGCAATGGCACACTATTGAGTTGCATTTGAACAAAGGTGGTCGCGCCAAGTTTCAAATGGTCCAGTCTTTTGAAATAATAACAAAATACATGACAAATATCCTTTATATACTTTTCCAAATTTCGGGGGTGTGAGGAAGTGGTTTGGGGAAACCCTCTTCTCACCCTGAAATGAACCTAGTGGCGCCACATGGTCCCAATAAAAAACCACAGTTTAGATTTCATCCCGCTTTCTAAAATTGTCCTCCGCACAACTTCTTCCCCTGAAATGATCCTCGTCCGTCAATCTGGAGAGCTCGCGATCTGTGATGTATTGGGTCCCATCCGATTAGAGACCCTACCATTTTATCCTCTTCCTTCCAGATTTATCCCCATCCTCTAGTTTGTCAAGCCTCCAAACCAATCTAGTGTCTCACTAAATTCAGAAATCTTGATTTCACACAAAACATGTAATGGTGATAACAGGTAGGTTGTCTCGCATTTGTTAATGACATACCTCAGTGATAGGTAATCAAATGAAGTCTCATTGTGTTTGACCTCAACTCCTTTATTCACACGATGTAGAATTACACCTTTGGAGGATTGTGTAGAAGACTTGAAGACATTAGTTTATAGTCACAAATTTCCTAAGATGTTGCTACCTTTCATTGGACTAGTACCTGTGTGACTTCAATGATCATGGGAGATTATATTGTACTCCATTGTGTATAGATATCTTTGGATTGATTTTGAGACTGATTTTATAGGGCCTTGTTCATGACTATGATAGTCTTTGGGATGTAGCCACCTTTGTATTGCCTATTCATGGTCATGGATAGTTGTTTGGTATATTTTCACATGGATCTGCAATGTAATTCAAATTGGCAGCCATGTATGCAAAGTCAGTACTGATTTTAATGAGAAAATGGTTCTTCCAATTGGGTCCCCATTACTCCCCTTTTGGGTTTTATAATGTATTTCAGCCATTGTAGGCACTCCTCTGACCTCACACATTAGGGGGCATCTGTTATAGAAATATTTTCCTCACCCTATGCAATATTGCACAGAGGGATTTTTTCCATTTCCTTATGTAGACTTGAAGTCCATTTTTGCAAATATCAGAGCTAAAAACATTATTTTTCCACATATACGCGTCTTCCTATATTACAACATGCATATATGTAGGTTGCACCACTACAACCCACGTAAATCAGGGTTTGTGCCCAAAATTAAAAAATGGTGTCGAGTTTCCATGTCATGTCATGAGATATATGATCCTTGGCCTTCCATATACTGGAAACGTTCTGAATCGACCCTTCCGTTCCACTTGAAGGATACAAATGGGCCAAATCCGAGCTATGGAAAAGAGGTGAAATAATTCAACTTTGATAGAAAATTTACTCTAGAGAAATTATTCACTTCACATTTAGTTTGCATCCCTTTGTCCTTAGTCTGAACACATTGTTCAACCCCCAATATCTTCCATTATTGATTGAGAACCTCATTTTATCTCTTATATGATCTTTCCTTTGGTGGAGGATTGAAGTGGTGGAGGCCCAGCTGGAAGGAACTTAGTTTCTCAGTTCCGAACCGTGATGACACGAAAGTTTGTAACTCATTCACTTCTAATTTCTCATCCAATTAATATCTCACAAATATTTGAATTATTATTCCATGGGTGTATTTGTTATGAATGTTGATGGATTATTCTATTGAATGTGCTAACATTATATATTATCACCATATTATGCTAACAAAGTCTCATTGTGTTCGAACTCGACTCCTTTATTCACATGATGTAGACTTACACCTTTGGCGGATTGTGTAGAAGACTTGAAGACATCAATTTATAGTCACACATTTCCTGAGTTGTTGCTAACTTTCATTGGACCAGTACCTGAGTGACTTCAATGATCATGGGAGATCAGATTGTACTCCATTGTATACAGATATCTTCGGATTGAGTTTGAGACTGATTTTACAGGGCCTTGTTCATGACTATGACAATCTTTGGCATGTAGCCACCTTTGTATTACCTATTCATTGTCATGGACATTTTTTTGGTATATTTTCACATGGATCTGCAGTGTAATTCAAATTGGAAGCCATGTATGAAAAGTCAGTACAAATTTTATGAGAAACTAGTTCTTCTATTTGGGTTCCCATTACTCCACTTCTGGGTTTTATAATGTATTTTAGCCATCGCAGATACTCCTCTGACCTCACACATTAGGGGTCATCTGTTATAGCAAGATTTTCCTCACCCTATGCAATCTTGCACTAAGGGATTTTTTCCATTTCCCTATGTAGACTTGAAGTCCATTTTTGCAAATCTCAGAGCTAAAAAAATTATTTTTCCACATATACGCACCTGCCTATATTACAACATCTGTATATGTAGGTTGCACCACTACAACCCACGTATATCGGGGTTTGTGCCCAAAATTAAAAAATGGTGTCAAGTTTCCATGTCACATCAGGAGATATATGATCCTTGGCCTTCAATATACTAGAAACGTTCTGATTCGACCCTTCAGTTCCACTTGAAGGATACAAATGGGCCAAATCCAAGCTATGGAAAAGAGGAGAAATAATTCAACTTTGAGAGAAAAGTCACTCTGGAGAAATTATTCACTTCACATTGAGACTACATCCCTTTTCCCTTTAAGTCTGAACACATTTTTCAACCCCCAATCTCTTCCCTTATTGATTGAGAACCTCATTGTCTCTCTTATATGATCTTGCCTTTGGTGGAGGATTGAAGTGGTGGAGGCCCAGCTGGAAGGAACTTAGTTTCTTGGTTTTGAACCATGCTAAAACAAAAGTTTGTAACTCATTCACTTCTGCTAATTACATATTAATAGAAATACTCTTTTCGCGTCCAATTAATATCTCACAAATATTTGAATTATTATTCCATGGTCATATTTGTTATGAATGTTGATGGATTGTGCTATTGAATTTCCTAAAATTATATATTATCACCATATGCTTGTGTTTATTGGTTGTTGAGGACTAGTTGTAGGTGTATCACTTTGGGTCAAGTGCTCAACGGTGGACTTCACCGAACGTCTAGACGAGGTAGGCCTTTTATCTTGTCTTGCTAGCATATTTTTTTATATAGTATATTTTAGATTAGATATTATTTCTGTAGTCATTTCCGTTGGTTGTGGTTTACCCCTACCCATAGATATATTTTCCTCGTAAAATAATTGTCTCCATTTCTTCCTGTGTGGGTACCTGATGTGTTGTAGTTATCTGATGTGTGACAGAGAGTTGTAAGCTCTCCAAAACCTCTTTAAATTCCATGATATTCTTCATGAATTCTTCTCTTTGAGACTCTATGACATAGATTTCTTCTTCTCCTTGGTCTTGCACCTTATTAGCTACTAAATCTACTTAATTTTCTGTGATTGTGAGCTTAATGGGATTATTATGTTCCTTCATCTTATTTCTCTGCTCTCCCATCCGCATGGTTGATTTCCTTTTTTCTGTCTACGCATGTTTTGTTTCCTCTGGTATATTTCCATTCCTTTTCTGTTGTGTTTGGATTTCCTCTTTCTTCTATGCTTCTCTATTTGTTCGTGATGCACTTTCATTTCCTAACACTAAGGCTCTTGGTATTGTTTCTTTCTTCCTTGGCTTCTTTGTTGTTGTACCAGTGACTGTAGGTATGTTGCACTCTGCTAAGTTTCTAGTATTTGTTGTTGGGCTACTAGAATTTTGCGTTGTGGAACTTCTTCCTACTCTTTTCCTTTTTCTCCTTTCTTTCTTGCTACTAGCACCTTCCATTGATCTGATCATTTTGCCAATACCCACTAGACTTCTTCTACTGTGTTAACGCTAAGTAAATTGTTGGGATGAAGAAACAATCTACAAAGGTAACCTACAAACCAACTTTAAGACTGTAAAATATCCTTTCCAATATAGAGAGGGATATCTCTGAGACTTGATCTCTAATAGATAGGTTTCTTTAAAATAATGGCTAGATTCAAAACTTTAAGATAATTTTTCATGGTCTGCTGAAAAAATATAATACTTCTAGGGCTATGGAGTCAACCCCTGAAAACAAAGAAAACAATTCTTGGTAGATAGAACTCCCCAAAGGAACAAAGTCTAAAAAAGGTGCACAAAGTCTCAACAAAGCCGCATTTCTTTTCAATTTTGATGGAGCGTCAGAGAGAGTTGCACATGCATCGTAAATAGTTGGTCTGCATTCCTTGAAGTTTTCTATGATTCTTTCCTCTGATATCCTTTTTTCCTCCCTGAGTTCAATGATCACATCTTGAGCCTATCTTAGCTTCTTTTTTAGCCAATTTATACTCTTTTCTCCTCTTGTTGGTGAGGTAGGAGATCTATGACCTGCTTGACTCTGTGATGTTAGTGTTTCATGAATTCTTTCTGTTATATGCCTTCTCAATTCTATGTTTTCTTGATAGAATTGGGCTATGATATGTTGAGATTTATTTAGTTTTTGTTTCACTTCCTTAGTATTTGCATCTTCCTCACCTAACTCCACTTGATTTTCATCAATTTCCTGGTTTTCACATTCAACAAGCTCTGGCTAAATTGTGGGTATGGTATATCTCTTGGTAAAGGACCTGGTGTGCAGTTTACTGGGAGCTTGGGTATCCTTATTTTCATCAGTAAATAACATCCTTCTTCTCTTCTGGGATGTTGGTTGACTCAGTAACGAGTCTTCATTTCTTTTCCTTTTCTTCTTTCAAAAACATTTCCTCTTCTCACCTATGAACTGTGAAGTGTTGATTTCTCAAAAGGTAAAGGAATTTCGCCTTTAGGGTCTCTGGGAATGTTTGTAGAAATCAGGAAGGAATTCTAGTCCTTGTTCAAATTTCCCATGTCTTAAACCACCAACATCTTAATTAATGAAAAATGGAATAAGTTGTTCTATGGCTGGTCAACATTGGATTGGACAATGTGTTCCATCTTTCCTAGGATTCGACACAAGAAGAAAGGTACGTTTAAGGGATTTCTCCCTATGAAATGCATCAGTATCTTGATGTGGTATGGATGCACCTCATCAAATCTTGCCTCACAGGTGAAGTACTTCCTGATTATCTTCAAAATTTTCTCAAAAGGTTCCAGGAGATACTCACTAGCAATGTCGGCTCCAATTTTCTGATTTCAATATTCAGGCTTGATGAAATCCATATAACACGAAGTATCTAATGGAATACCTTTAAACCATTTTCCTCCCTCTAGAGGGATATCCATCACATCTAACATAGCTTCCTTTGTCACTTGGAAAGTGATCCCTGCAATAGTTTCATTGACACCAGTAAAATTAAGGGTGAATTGCTTAGTTAGTTGCACATTATATCCTCGAATCGTTTCACATAATTGTATGCATCCAACTTGTTTAAAGGAGACTCTGATCATCGGGTCTGCATTTATTAGCTTTAAATGATGTGGTTCAAACCTCACAACCTTTTTTGTTTGTTTCTTAATTTGTGCGGGACCTGTTGGCTACGCGATTAACCTATGGCTTGAGAAACCGCGACTCAGGGGCATCTAAGCCGTCAAAATCACCCGGGGATCGCACCCGGCCTGAGCCACACCAACCCTTAACATGGTTGGATTTTTTGT
>SNQJ01S0017278.1:18423-30599 GCA_010110895.2 Picea sitchensis
CCGGGGATCGCACCCGGCCTGAGCCACACCAACCCTTAACATGGTTGGATTTTTTGTCCCCGCAGGTTTCGAACCGGTGACTTTAACATCACGGAGTGGCTTAACAACACACTCTGTCACCGACTATCCTACACCTCGGGGACGGTTCAAACCTCACAACCTTGTTTCTTCTTCCATTCTTTCTTTTTCTTTGGTAAGTTTCCATGAGGTTGGTATATGTCAGTTTCAAGAGCACATCAATAGATTGTAATAGCCTCTCTGTGCAATGAATAAGAATAGTGACCTTTACACAATGTGCAAGAAAAAGTGTCAACATGAAACTTTGTGCAGAAAACAAATCCGTGGTAGAAAATTCGGTGCAATGAGAAAATCAACGCAGGAGTAAAGCACGGCGGAAAATTTTAGCACAATGAAAAATTCGGTGCAGCAACAAACAACAATGGGAAATTGACGCAGCGAAAATATTGGTGCAACAGAAGGTAGTGAGAATTTAGTTCATAAGAAAGAAGGTTGGCTGTGAGAAAAAACAACTCATTCCAGAAGCTAATTTTCAATGGCCTCCAAGGAAAACTCTTGAAAAATGACTGAAAGCGATGGAGGATACACAAAAAAATCAAAATGGAAGATTTACATAGCGAATGGAACCAAATAGTATTTACGCAACGAAGGGCTTTATAGCTTGCTAGAAAAACTATGGAAGACACACAAATTTTGAAAGTGATGGAGAAACATGAAGGGTGACCAATTGTTGGTTAATATTCCTCTATAATGTCTGAGTTTATTGACCCAGGGTTCATGTCTATCATTTTTCCAACAAAGCCTCTAAAAACATCGTCCCTCCTGCTAAACCAAAAGGTAGCGCAACACACAGAATGTGTTGTGTAGTCTCACCCGAGATAGATTTAATGGGTGGTTGTAAGACTCATGTGTTTACATCCTAGGATTGATTGTGATATATGAGGAATCAATATCGAACCATTATTATAACTATAACTGCAATATACTGTCATTTGCGAGTACGCAGGAAATATAACAACTCATTCATTAAGCATAACAATAACTAATGAAAAAATGATAAAGATAAGCATGCATTCATCACACACCACAGATGTTATTTTGGTTCACCCCCTCCTGGGCTACATCCACAAAGATTTGGCTCTCATCTCTTTTATTATATTATTTCCGCATCTACAATGTCGCATTCTTGCAACTCTTCATAGTCAGGTAAGATCTATATGAGGTGGACTATATCTCACTAGGATCCCCAGCCTGTGATCCAACCCTCAAGATCTACCCCCTTCATCATCTCTAGATCAACAGCTTATAAAAAATAGATCATACAGTAAAATATCTCATTCTGCATCAACTCATGCATTACTAAAGTGACTCTTACTACAATAACAACAATAGTTAGAGCTTAGAACCTCTAAACAATGAAAAAACCAAACCCCCTGTGATACCTAAGTATCTATATTTATACATTTTCAGCTCTTCATCCATTACAATACATTACCAAAACCCTAACCCTAATGTCATTAGGTCTTCCCTCGCATGCGTGCTTGTTGTTCTTCCTTCCAGTTGTCTCTTTCCTCATGCATGCTTTCCTTCCCAAAATCACCTTACTTTTCTACCTTGTCCTTTGGCCTGCCTCCAATATGCCCCCAATGCTTACATGTGGCTCATCCCGAGCCACCTAACCTTTGTGTGCTCCCTCTATATCCTTGGTGATCACTTGGAACTTTTCCTTAAGCTCTGCTTCCTATGTCTGTTCCTACATAGTCTTCTCCTTGAGTGTGTCCACTATATGGACTGCAATTTTATCACTGATCAATTACATGCACTCTGCCCGGGTCTGTGCTATACGTGCCTTGGCTTCCTCTACTTGTACCAGAATGTCTCCTACCCATTCCTACAACAGTTCCATTTGAGCCTACCACTCTTGTTTTCTTGTTTGCGCAGTAGTGACATTTTCCTGCAATTTCTTCATGTCCTGCGCCCTTTTGACTCGTTCTGTAATTGGCATTATATTCTACCTCTTCTTGAGTTCTTGGATCGCTGCGTTGATCCTTGATTCTTCCTTGTCCCACTTTTGGACCTGTTGATCCTCCTCTAATATAGTCTAAAGATGCATTTCTTTATCGAATAAGTCAGTGGTTGTGCTGACCTACTGCTCTATCTCCTGCAGCTATGTTATTGCTTCCTACTTCCTTTTCTCCTTCACTGCTGGTGGAGTGGTTAGTGTGAGATATTCTTGGATATTCTCTATCTCCTTTTGATATTGATCGATTTCCTATGGAACTCGATCAATATTTTCTACTGCTGTGATTTCATCTCTCTGCACGGCCTGTGGAATATTCTCGTAAGTTCCTGCCACTTTCTTATCCAACCCTTTTATGCACTCCCTTTCCTCCTGGGTATTATATTTATCCTACTCATAGAATATTTCCAACACATCATGTTTCTTTGTTTACTTCTTCAATTCAACTAAGTCTCTCTGTGTGCAAGACTGTACCTCGTGGTTTATGCTAACCTGCAACTTTTGGAATGCCCTAGTCGGCATCCGCATCAACACAATTGGATTTGGCTTAAGTCCTTCAGGGGTGTCTTCCCCACAATCTCATCCATTTGAAGCATAATCAGTGTGATGTGGAATGTTGCATTTGGGTGCGGTAGTGGATGGACTGGATCTCGTTCTTCTACTTCTAGTCTCTCCTCCATCTGTGGTGTTGATGGTCCTGTTCCCCTATTTCTTGTTGTCTTTCCTTCCTCGATTTTCTTGAGAAGATGTTGCATTTCTGCCAGTTCCTCTTGAATCCTGTCCCTATGGTATGAAACATTCTCAATTTCCTCAGATAGACAGTCCTAGACCATTTGAACTATCATTTATCCATAGTCATTTGTGATAGTATACATTGGCAGTGTTCTTTGTGGCTTCATTTTCTCGCGCCTACCTCCTATGTGCGTGGCTGGACTCTTGTTTTCCACTAGTTCCTATTGGTTGGGACTTTTTACAATATCTTGTGCGGGCTCGACCTGTTGATGCTACTCCTTGGCTGGTTGTGTCTTATCCTTCTTCCCATTCTGGGTCCCTGCCTTTGTTGGCCCTTCACTTGTCTGTGTTGTTTTTCCCTGGATGGTTCTTCGACTCTTGGGCACTTGGATTTCTTAAGGCTGTGCTTCTCCCTGCTCTGCCTCTTCTTTTGTTGTTCTTTCTAGAAATTCCTGACTGAGGATTGGAATCCTCAATTCATCATCCCATTCGTTGATGACCATGTCAATTTCACCCTGTTTGATACAATAGCACATCTATAGCCACTGCTTATCAGGATCCTTTCGTGCCTGTATCCACATTGTATGTCGTGTAGCCCTAAAGTTGGTGATGTCCCCATATCATGTGACAACCTCTAGTGTGATTCTCCACATCTTGGAGATGGATTCTTGTAGGTCACATATGTATCCTTCAAATATGGACATGTTCTCCCTTTTTCTCCTATCATCTAGCCTGGTTCTGAGCAATACATATCTCACTCCCTGATTTGATTTGGGTCTGGTACAAAAAAATACATACCTTGGCTCTTTCCATCCCATGAAGGCTATTAATGTGATCATCCATGAATAGTGAAATTTTCTTCCTAGATCCTACACATCCTTACAGTCATCCAAGAAAACTTTCAAGAGGTATGGTGCCCATCTCACTATGGTTCCTTTTGTGCATTGAGCTGCAACTGGGACAACTCCAGCTAAAACTTTCTCCCTACAACATTTTCCTAGCATCTTGTAGGATAAGATTTTCATGCTTAATTGTGTCGCGACATCGTTGATCCTCTTGATGATGATCCCCTGTTTCCCCCTATCGGTTCCATACTTCTTCTTCATATCTTCTGCTAGCACTTTCTCCCTATCTTTGTCATCCAAAAAATATGCAGGATCCATGCCCCAAGATGGACATCTTGTTATGTTGGCCATAATCTCTACGTCTATGGATACTATCTTGTCCAACCAGACATCCCCTCCATGCATGACTGCTAACAACTATTTGATGCATGTGGTTGTGTGCTGACCTATGCCAAAATGTGGTAGGTCCAATGGACCTAAAATTCCTATCTTCTCCAACCCTGTTTCCCATTGGATTGGCTCACTAATCGGTTCCCCAAATGAATTTGTGCCTACCGTCTCCATGTATACCCTCTTTGTAAGTTCCAAAAACTAGTCTTCATTTGCTACATTGTGATCCGAGTATTTGAGCTTTCCTATATAACCTAGCATATCTGGTCTTACCTGTACCCCATCTGGTATACGTGTTAGAACAATTTTTGTAGCAGGTTTCTTGTGAGGTGACCTGGGTATCTGTATCTTGTCTTTCTTTGGTGGTGGTGGCTGGATCAAAGTTCCAACGGCTTCCAGTTTTTCATCAGTATACCATTCCATCCAACCCATGACATCTTCAACCATTCCTTCTTATGGGTGGTCTGATATGGTCATTTGTGACTTTTCTAGCTCAACTTTTGATTCCTGAATTGGCTTCGTTCCATTAACTCTTGGAGATGCTTTGATGTTCTCTGGTTGCGCCTTCTTCAGGGTTTTTGCGTCCTGGATTTGTGGCTCCAATACTTCTGCCGGTCTATCTATATTTGTTTCCTTAGGTGTTGGCTATGAGATTTCTTCTAGTATAGGTGTTGGGTTCACTGATGTTGTGTCTGGAGATGGGATTTCATCAACATTGATGATCTCCAACTATTGTTGTTCACCTTCTTCCATATGTACCCGTGACCTAGTTTTGACTCTTGTTGGTCTAACACTCTGGCTTGCTTATGTTGGCTTGGGTAGTGCCATGGTGGTGAATGCCAAACATTTTCTGAACTCAAATGGTCTTTGTGATCTCTATGAACTCACTTTGTGCTCTTTATCCTCTTTCACTCTTTGTCTACACTCTTTTCACGAATAGACGGTTTGCTCCTGCGTCCGTGTGTTGTATGGGTTTCCCACGAATCTTGTCAATGACGCTTCTTTCATTATGGGTTTAATGCACCTTAATTAGGGTTCAATGCACCTCCAGAGGTTTCATACATTCCATTACTCTGCCTTTCCGTCTTTAATTTGCATGATTAATGTGGCATCCCATCGGTCCTTGCCATCCTTTCATGTCATTTTTCTTTTGTCGACTTTCCTTTTCCCACTTGTTTCCCTTTGTATGTGATTATTTTCCTTCTCCTCCTCGAGTTTATGTTCCTAAGTGTGCGTGCTCTTTCTTTCACGGATGCATTGTTACCCTTCTGGTTCTTTCCTTTTGGTTCTTTTTCAATATACTGTTTTTTTTTTCTACTCAATGGTGGGTGGTCGACTGTCCTTGTACATCTTTAGTCAGCTCCCATTGATCATCCTTATGAGTTCTGCGCTTGATAAATATTTTAACTATACATCTCCTCCATCTATGACATATTTTACTTCATACGGTCTTAGACAATGCATTCTGAGCTTTCCTAGGTGTTGAATCGATTTGTTGTCATACATCAGTACTAGATCTCCTTCCTTGAAATTTTTCTTCTTTATGTCTCTATCTTGCCAAGATTTTTTCATTGCTTTCTGAACTTGTTGGTGGAATCCTGCTAAGATACGATCTTCCTCCATGGTCATTAATTGATTCAGTCTCTCTTGTATTGTGCCTCGTTCTGTCAGTTGTGTAATTGATGCTACGCGCAATCTTGGTACTAAAAATTCTAATGGCACCACTACTTCTTGGCCATAAACCAATTTAAATGGCATGTGCCCTATCATATTATTGCACGTAGTCCTGTAGGCCCATAATACTACTGGTAATTTGAGGTCCCAGTCGTCCCTGTTGACATTACATATCTTTGTTAGTGCGTTCTCCTAGATTTTGTTGAATACGTCCACTGTGCCATTTTCCTATGGGTGATACGGTGTGCTCTTCTGATGATGGAATTCAAACTCTTCAGTCATAACGATGATGGTGTTGTTTATGAAGTGCATGCCTTGGTCGCTCATCAAAATTCTTGGACACCCAAATCAAGTGATGACTTTTTCAAATAAAAAGTGTGTTGTTGTTTCTAAATGCAATCCTTCACTGGTGCAACCTCCTCCCATATTGTCAGGTACTCTGTCACGGTGATAATGTACCTATCTCTTGTTATTTTTGTTGGTGGGTTGATTGGTCCCACAAATTCTATTTCCCACTTATCGAATGCATGTAATGTTACTTGTGGTCGTAATGGAATCTCGTGCCTTCTATTGGGTTTTCCTACTTTTTGAAAGACATCGCATCTTTGACAGTACTCCTTTGAGTCTCTGTGAATCGTCGGCCACCATAGTCCTACGCACAATACCTTTTGCACAGTAGATTTTCCTGCATAATTCCCTCTTGTTATTCCCTCATGGGCTTCTACTAAAACTCTTGATCTTTTGTGTTCTAACACATATCTTCACAAAACTCTATCTGTTCCCAATTTGTATAGGTATCCTGCAATCAATTGATTGTCGACAGTGTGGACTACCAGGTTTTTCTTCTACGTGGTGTTATACTCTTGCAGTCCAATACCTATGCTCAAGTAGTAAATGATATCTGCGAAGTATTTATCAACAATCTGTTTTGAAAATAACTGTGCATCTCGAGAGTTGTCCTCTAAATTTGTAGGTTCTTCTCCACTTGTGACTCTTGATAGGTGGTCAGGTCCCGCATTCAATTTTCCTATCTTGACTATTACTTCAAAGTCAAATTCTTGAAATAGTAGTAACCAACGATAGATTCTCCCCCCCAACACTAGCTTGTCGACTAGATATTTCAGGGTTGAGCGATCTGTGAACATATTAAAGTGTTTCCCCAATAAGTAATGTCTGAACTTTTGCAGTGCATAGACCATAGATAGGCCTTCCCTTTCCATAGTGTTATAGTTCTTTTTTGAGTTGGATAACGTTTTGCTCGCAAATGGTATCGGGTGATATAAGTCCCCCACTCCTGGCTCCGCCAAGATAGCTCTGAGTGCTATGGTCGATGCATCTACATGCACATGGAATGTCTTCACCCAATCTGCAAATAATAATATAGGTGCGGTGACCATCTTTTCCTTTAGGGTATCCAGACCGTGTTGGAACTCGTCGTTCCACTGAAATTTTGTATCCTTTCTTAGCAGTTTTACCATTGGTGCAGTAATCTGTGCATATCCTTTGATAAATTTCCTTTAGTATCCTGTGTGTCCCAATGTTTCTCTTAGTTGACAGACTATTTTTGGTGGTGGTAAGTTAACAATTACTACAATCTTTGCAGGATCTACTAATAAACCCTGTTTGCATACTATATGGCCTAATAGTATCCAAAACGGTGTTTCAAATGTGCATTTCTTTATGTTCAGTGATATTTGGAACTATCTGCATTTTTCTAACATTAGTCGTAAGAATTCTAAATGTTCTTTCAACAAACTGTAGACTTTCCAATCATCCAGGTATACTTCGAGAAACTGGTGGATGAATTCCTTAAATGCAACAATGACTACTCTGGAAAATATTGTTGGTGCATTCTTCAGTCCAAATGATATGACTGTGTATTGTAGGATCCCCATTATGTCACAAATGTGGTCTTGTATCTGTCTTCTTGTTCTATCTTGATCTGATGGTAGCCTGAGAATCCATCAGTGAATGAGTAGGCTTTGTGTCTGCCTACGTTTTCTAACACTTCATCCATGAAAGGTGTAGGGAATGGGTCATGTAGGCGTGCATCATTCAACTTCCTCAGTTTGACACATATCCTTATCCCTCCTTGTTTATTGTCCTGCACTACCACCGAGCTTATCCATTCTAAGTATTTGACCGGTTCTATGATTCGAGCTTCGAGCATCCTGTCGATCTCAGCTTTGAATTTTTGCTTATATATTGGGTTCAATCTGTATGGTCGTTGTTTGATCAGTATTGCTTCAGGTCTGAATGGTATATTCATTTCTCCTAGATCTCCGGCTATACCCTTCATCTCTGTAAATGTTGTGGGAAACAAGTCACTGTACTCATGCAGTAACTCTGTTATTCTTTCTACTTTCTTCTCATCCCAGTAGTCTCCAATGCTTTCGATTTTTGTCTTCTCAGCTGTCCCAATATTGAATTTATTTACTTTGATCGACATGGAAATGAACTTTGATTCTATGGGTGGACCTTCCACATATATTTCTCATTCGACTTCTTCAATATGAATATTGTGCGGATCGTCTTCATCTGGTGCTTCCTCTTGCACATGGTAACATGACAATAGTTCTTTAACTGTCTGTTTGTTCGGTTGTTGTTCTTATGTGATCAGTTCTACTTTTGGTTCTTTGATGAATATCACTCCTCCTATATGTTTAAGCGCAACATCTATGTTGGGGTTCTCATGCTCGAATGAGAAAGTGACTGTAAACGTTTGTTGCAATGTCATCTAGGTCGTAGTTCCTTTGCGCAATTCCTGGTCTATATACCAGTTCATTGGTATTGCCTCTAGAGTGTGTATAAAATGATGAGGCCATTCCTTTGAGGGTGTCATTTTCCATAGCGTTCTGCACTTCTCCAAGTGTTTCATTGGTTCCCTTTGTCCATCATACTTATGTTTCTTGTTGTTTTTCTGTTCTGTGTCAAACCTTATGCACAATAACCACTTACATTGGTACCAATCTGTGATTGTCTCTTTGTGTGCGCCCCACCATCTTGCAGGTGTGGCCTTGAGTGCTAGATCAAGTGATGACAATCTCTGATTCTCTAACACTGCGTCTTCATACTATGTCAAGAATTTTTCCAAATCATTTATCTCGTGGAAACTGGGTGGTTCCTTGATTTCTGTGCCGACCCATCTTTCTGCATGGTATATTCTTACACATATTCTTGTGGAAACATTGTGTAGCCTTTGTTTCTAGTTCTCTAAACTGGTATTTGAATTTGTTTCACATGAAGTAATGCTCCACCAAATGAGTATCTCATCTGCAGTTGGGTTTAAATAATCCTCATCACGCACAGTTGTTCTATACAACTGGTCGATTTCCTCTTAGTCTAGGAAAGTAGGTTCTACAAACCTCTCCCCCTCTGAGGGATCAAAGGGCGCAATGACCCTATATTCTCTTGAATCAAATGTCATTTTCCTGGTCTTCAATTTTATTATGGCCTAGTTGTCAAACGTCCAATCCAGACCAAGAAACACTAGATAAGGTGTGGTGTCGTCTACTATTTCAATGACTTTGAAATATGCTTTAGTGTGCAGTCCATCTAGATCTACTATCACTCCTTTGAGTCTACCGATTGATAGAACTCTGTGTTGGTTTATCGATTTCAATTGAATAGGTGAATATCCTAATGTGGGCTCTCCCATGCATTTTCATCTCTTCTTAGGTAACACATTCACTTAAGATTTGATGTCCAGTATGATATCGCCCATGTTGGAATTCATTCTGAACTCCCTACTGGTTCTTCTTTGTTGGCCCTTGACCAAGTTTTGAGGATCCTTGGTCATGTTAGACCTATTTTTGGGACTTCGAAAATATGTCGAAGGCAAAGTGTAAGGAAAAGCGGAGATCGCAGGATATCAGCCCCTTTTTATGGATTTTTGGGTTTTGGGCTTATGTAACGGGTATGGGGGTGTCGTCCCATGGGTTTACCCTTGTTTAGGCCTGATTTTGTAATGTATAAATAGATGCTAGGTGATGTAGTGAGTAGGAATGGATACGTTCCTTTTGGCTAGATGCAAGTAATGGTTGTAAGTGCTTTGTGCATGTTGTGTGAGACTTACAAGGCTAAGTGCAAGTGACTGTAAAAGGTTGTGTAAATCTTTGTGCTTAGATATACTCGGGGAAGGAGGATATGGTGGAGTGCACACAGATCTCCTGTCCTATTCAGATTAGGATTTTGTGGCTCTGTACATGTAACTGATTGAAGAAGATAATAAATAAGACCAAGAGTTGGTGGACGTAGCCCCAGTGTTACCCATGATTTTGGTCATCATGATGATGTATTAATGATGGTGTACTCAGGCTCTTGATAAGAACTTTCTCCTGAGAAAAAGTTATTTTCATATCTTCCAGAAAACTCATTTTTGAAGACTGTTCGCAGGCTGCTAGTATATTTGCCTGCGAGAATGCATGATTCTCGCAGGCTTCCTTAAGCCTGGGTGCGAGAAGTTTGCACTATGTTGAACTGCTAGGGTGCGAACTCTTTCTAAAGCAAGGAAAAAGATGAATTCTCGATGCTTCTAGAAGGGAATCTTCTATAAGGATGAGATGGCATTCGAATGGTTATCCTAGTACTGGATTCCCTGATATTTTGGGATCATTCTTATCCAAGTAACTAATTCATTCTCTCCTATATATTGATGGAATTCTCATGGAAAAGGTTAAGCAAAGAAGCAAGATTCATTGGAGAATTGGTGAAAGAATTGTGTGAAGGATTGAAGCTTGAACAACAGGCTAAGAAACTCCAACAAGGATATCATAAGGGTTTTGATCTTCTTCATGCAAGTGAGCAAGTGTGTGTGTCGGAGCCAAGGGCCATCGAAAGGAAGTTTGCGACATCAAGGCTCAGGTTGTAATCTTTACTTTCCATCAATATGATATAGTAGCATGTCCCTTTCCCATAAAGCTAATTCCACTTTATTGTATAATTCCTTGATCATATACATAGATTGACTGTTGAATAGATTTTTCTTTCTTCACTTTGGTTGGTTTGTGTTGTCTTGGTCTTGGCTGCACGAGAGCACTAGAGCGAAGCGGGAGCAACAAAGACCATAGGAAGCGATAATAAGGTATGTTCTTTGTTCTTGCCTCCTATTTAATTCAATGATCATAATCTAGGGAAAGAGTCATGTTCTGTCTTGCTTTGTTCTAGATCCAGGTGGATCTAGGGAGATTAGTTAGTGTATGCACCTACGGATTTATCCAATAACAAAATTTGTGACTCCACTAGGGAGAAATCCCATTTTCTTTGTGGATTTTGGTGTTTTTCTATGGCCATTTTCTTTGGTTTTACTTTTCTCCTATCCTATCAGTCTCTGAGTCTTCAAGATATATTGATAGACCTTCTGGGTCATAAGCCTTTTTAAATTTTGCTTCATTTTTCAAATTTTTGATTATGTTCAGGTATTCTCGCACTGTACTTCATTGAAGCCTGCGAGAATTGGTAGGGTTCGCACTCTGCCTTTAGGTTTCAATGCGAGGTTCTCGCACCCTGCTCAAGGATCACCTGCGAGAATCAATGATTCTCGCACTGTGTAATACTGCATGCCTACGAACTCATTTTGTCAAAAATTTGGATTTGAGTTTTGGTATTTCCAACTGCCCAGATCAGTTTGATTGCCTATTATGAGTCTTTTGGACCATTTATTGATGTCCTTCTTGTCTTCATTTGCGTGCTTGAACAATCTTAGGATTTCAAGGCTTTTCTTGTCATTTTTGGCTTGACTTTCATTTCTTGACTTTTCTTGGCAAAACCATTCTCTCTGACTTCTGAATATGAGTGTGTTTGATTAGTTAAGAACCAGTGATTGGTTGAAAGTTGAGTGCTTGGTTTTTTCTCATTTGCTTATTGGTTTGAAAGATCATTTTCTTTTGGATTTGAAAAAACTATATTGGTTTCCTCTTTATTTTTTCTTTCATTGAAATAGTGGATTGGGTGATTATCATTTCTTGTTCATTTGGTTTTTGATTTTCTGTACTCTCGCTATCATAGTGTGGGTCCTTTTTGAAAAGTGAACAAAAGTTTTTCTTTCAAAAAATTCATTTCGTTTTAGAAAACATTGAAAATCAAATTATTGAGATTGTTGAAGTATTTGAAAAAGACACAATAGAGTTGTCATTTGATAAGTGATTGTTTTCATTTGCATTTCAAAGGAAATTTTGCATTGTAGTTCAATGTTGATCTGGAAAGCTTTCTCTCTCTCCCATACATAGGATTCATTGAACGAAAAGTGATATATTTCATTATCATCCTTGCATTGTTGGGTCAGAATCATACAACATAAGTTTCATTTCCGTTACCTTTGAGTAAACAACAACTCTTAATAACACTGCGTAATCATAAAATTTATATAGTAACTCTTTTTAGGGTTCTATTACACCAACATTTAGCTAGGCTAGTGCTTTGGAGTAGGAAGAGAGATACACTCTCCAAAAGCACAAAACACACAATAGCATCTTGTGTTAGGGAGTGTTAAATTCCAT
>SNQJ01S0017278.1:53417-108145 GCA_010110895.2 Picea sitchensis
TAACCCTCAAAGGTCATCCTAATGGCCGGACTAGGGGAATGGGATGGATGTATGGGAGATAAGATGTAAAGTGATAGTATGGTGGGAGCAGACGATGGTTCTGCAAATCCCCCCTGGTGGCTAACCAAAACCCATGGATATCATCTTGCTAGGGCATCCCGTTAATCCCCCCAACAATGGTCAAGTGGGTTAGTGTAAGATCCAAGCAGTCGTCGGATATGTAAGGACCCTGATGCATATATGAGAAAGTTATAATGATCAAAAATGACACATACCATGATACCTAGACCAATTACCTCATGGAGCAAGAGTCTTCTTTGATGCAAGTCCAAGTTGATGGTGATGGAAGTTGTTGCTACTGATAGGACAAATCTGGTGAAGAAGAATAAGGATGGGCCCTCCAGGGCCATGCTCAGGTCAATCCTGCTCTCGGTACTCCATGTCTAGGACCTGTGGGCCTCGAGACATGATCTCCTGGTTATCCCTAGAAAACGGGGATAACACTCGCCTTTGTCATGCACAAGAAGAAATAGAATAGCCCACCCAGGCCTTGAAGTAAGTGCAAGAAGTACTTGTAGAACAATGCCAATTTGTAGAGAATGAGAAGGTTTCTCTCCAGACAAAGTTCGAAGAGGAGAAAGCATAGTTTCAACAGGAAAAAGAACAATTGCCCGCAGAGAAACTCGAAGTGAAAGAAGAAGTCAAAATGAAACTTTGCTTTGTGATAGTCTTAAAGCCAAAGGAAGAAGATCAAGTTGCACATCAATTAGACCAACTCGCAGAATCTATCCAACAACCACAACAAAGAATAACAGACTTAGAGCTTTTCACAGTGCCCAACACCCCGCAGGATGTGAGGGATCAAAGAGAAACAACTGCTCGAGGAACAATTGAGAGAATAAAGTCCCTTGACATGGAATGTAAACAACTGAGTGATCGTAGTGCCCATAATTACGAGAGACTCACTAAGAATCCAGAACTATAGACACTAGAGTCACAACTCCAAGAGGCGAAGTATCAAGCAAAAACAATACAGGCGTAGTTGAAGCCCATGTCAGCTATTGAAAGGATGAAGTGATCCCAAGAGTAGCACACTACCCAAAAATAGGTCCACACCATTTAGAGTAGAGTTATGGAAGTGACTCAAAGGCTCCAACCTATATAGGACAATACTTTCCAATTGTTCGCAGAGATTGAAGGCTGAGGAGAAGAAATAGAGAAAGTCGTGGTTGTAGCAGAGCAAAGCCTAGAGGTACCTATCAACGAAGAAGTCATCCAAGAGTTCATTGAACATGAGGCCATGGTACAACAGCAGGTCGAAGAAGATCGAACCAAGCCCGAGGCTTTTGAGGAAGAGCTACCTAGATCAGAGTGACTTGGGACGAGTCACAGGTGAGTGTTGGGGGCCTGTTGGCCCTTGACTAAGTTTTGAGGATCCTAGGTCATGTTAGACCTATTTTGGGGACTTCAATAGGTTGTCAAAGGCGGAGTGTAAGATAAAACAAAGATCACGAGATCTCGGCCACTTTTTAGGGATTTTTGGGTTTTGGGCTTATGTAATGGGCATGGGAGTGTTAGCCCATGGGTTTACCCATGTTTAGGCCCAATTTTGTAATGTATAAATACATGCTAGGCAATGTAGTGAGTAGGAATGGCTAAGCTCTTTTTGGCTAGATGAAAGTAATGGTCATAAGTTCTTTGTGCATGATGTGTGAGACTTGCAAGGATAAGTGAAAGTGACTATAAAAGGTTGTGTAAATCTTTGTGCTTAGATCCACATGGGGTAGGAGGATCTGGCAGAGTGCGTGCAGTTCTCCTGTCCTATGCAGAGTAGGATTTTGTGGCTCTGTGCATGTAAATGATTGAAGAAGCTAATAAAGAAGATGAAGAGTTGGTGGATGTAGCCCCAGGGTGGGGGTGAACCACGTATATCCTATGTTGTGAATGCTTTGTTCTTTACTGTTGCTCTCTTGTTTATCTACTTGAATGCTTACTGCATTGTTAGATTATAGATGAATCTGATATGGTATCTTAGTGATGAATACTGAGAGTGAATTCTAGATCTGACCTATGTGAATGTGCTTAGTGCCTGAATCTTCTTGATCTGATCTGTTTTTTCATGCTAAGTGCTGCTAGATGTTATATCTAGTTGAATATTGCGATGCTCTGTAAGTAGGGTTTTATCAATGAAGCAGTTATTGGTTAAACATTGATGAAATATATTGCTAAGTGCTTTGTTAAGGTGTTACAATCACATATCTATGTCCCAGCTACAGTTGCAGACACTAGAGTCCTGCAACCACCCCTGCCTCTACCTCGGGTGAGACTTCATTTGCTTCGTAGGTGTTTCCGAAAGGGCTGGTAGTTAGGATTTTTTTGGTGCTTTGTCATAGCATTGAACCCTGGGTATGCCCCTGTGCCCCATAATATATAGTGATATGACCTTTATCCTAACCACTTGACTCGACCCTGGTACCTAAATATCACTTTTTTGACATGACTCGAGACTTAGGAAAGTAGGCCTTTAAAATTTAAACATGACGAATATTACACCCTTTTACCAATTTATGGCCAAACTCCTTACTCGACATTTGAAAAAATTCCTTAATTTTTTCACCGAACTCATAAACTTTGACACACTAGCTGCGACTTATTCAGGAAATCTTTGATTTTTACAAAAACCAAGACATGGCTCTGAAATTTATTGGAAAAATCTCTTAGAATAATTACAAAAAAAATGGTGCTAACAAATGGCTCCAATGGGGATGTTATCCTCCCAGTGAGATAGAAAATAATAGTAGACCAATTTCCTAACCATTGGGCTTTATTTGAGTCAAAACTCAAAACTGAAAAAATAAACTCATTTACAAAAATCTCTTAACACAACTTTGACCAAACTCAACATAAACTTAGGGCCTTCACTTCGAGCTTCAATTTTTTGTTGATTATTGATTTGAAATGATTTATTTAAAAACAAAATGATTATTTACAATGACATGAAGAGATTGGAATATTTTTTAAACAAGATAATGTTTGAGAAACCTTCCATTCATAGGTCCCCCACCAATAAGATCTCCATTAAAGTCATGCAACAAATAGGCATTGTTCCCATGGTGTGCAACAATATTGAATGGTCCTATCCAAAGATGATCAAACATCCCATGTTTCCCTCTGTCTTCATTCCTTGCATACAACTTCAATACCAAATCATTCACCTTGAAATAATATTCCTTAGTATGTCTGTCAAAAGCTCTTTTCATTTTATCTTGGTGCAGTTGTGATTTATTGAAGACTTGTTCTCTCATTTGTTGCACATGGATTAATTGGTTTATTCTCCTTAGAGAATCATTTGGTTCAACTTCTTGTTCTTGCAGTAGTATCATCACTGGAATTCCTAATGAGTTAGGAAAAATTTCCTCTGTACCATATACGATATGGAAAGGTGATGTGGAAATAGACCTTTTAGTGGTAATTATGTAAGCCCATAATGCATAGATAAGATTTTTGTGCCAAGATTTCTTGTTTTCTTGCAAAAGCTTCTTAATAATCCTGGTCAATATTTTGTTAAACAATTCAGCTAACCCATTACCCCATGGGTAATATGTTGTGGAATGGCCAAGATTTATATTATAGTCATTGTAGAATTTCTCAATTTTCTTGGATTTGAATGTTGTTGCATTGTCAATAATGATCTTGACTAGACAACCAAATCTAGAAAAAATATTACTTTCTAAAAATTGAATGATGACAGAATCAATAGATTGCCTTGTGGGGACTAAATCAATCCATTTGGTGAAGTAGTCTATGGTTTTCAGTATCCACCTATGCTAAGCTGAGGATGGCAGATGAATTTCTCCTATAAAATAAAGATTGCATTGCATGAATGGTTCTTCAACAAAGATAGGCTTTAAAGGTAGGGGTTTCAACTTTCTTTTTCCATCGAAGATATGGCATTCATGGCAGCTAGAAACTTCCTTGTATACATTAGAAAAAATACTCGTCCAATAGAGCCCTTCCCTTAGTATTTTGTGTGCAGTAGTATTCCAATAATTATGTCCCCACAGTTACCTTTGTGAAATTCTTTAATAGCCTTTTTTATTTCTTCCTCCAACAAAAAATTTAGCAAGATCCCACCTGGATCTTTCCAATACAGAGAATGGTCCAGAATGCAAAACTTTGTTTCTTTCAACTTCAAAAATACAATTTTGGTTTTTCTCAACTTAGGAGGAGATTTTAAGTTTCTTAATACATAAATAATATCAGCATACCAAGGATAATCAAGAAACTTTTGGGATATCTATGGGTCTGTTTCTTCTTCTGAATTTTATGATAAATCAACAATAAAATTTATTGCCAAAACATCACAATTTGACTGCACCATCAATTTTGCAATCCCTAGACCCTTAATCAGCTTTATAGGTTCGATTTCAAGGTCACACTCCAACATTAATTCTATCCATTTACCCCTTCTCCTTTTAGGATCAGGCTAAGTCAAAATATATTTTACAGAATTGCTAAGCACATAAGCAATGACATGGGAATGCAAGATATAAGTTCTAAATTATTTAAGGGCCTTCACCAAGGCATATGAATGTTTTTCCATGATGTCATACCTTAGTGGGGAGTCTTTAAATTTCCTTCTATAATAATCTACAGGCATTTCAAAGTTCTTATAATATCTTTGCAACAAAACACCAACAATGGTGTGTTCTGAAGCAAAAGAAAACAATATAAAATATTTTGCAAAATTTGGGCTAGCTAACACTAGAGATTTGGCCAGTTCCATTTCAATATATTCAAAAGACTTCCTATATCCAGGACTCCATTTTATTTCATTTCCTTTCCTAGGAAAAATATCAAAATACAGTGATATCATATAATTAAATAATAATAAACTTATCCTTTTCATTGACAAAGGCTATGTCCATGGCCCTTTGTAAAGTTTCTCCAGCATTCATAAGAAGAAAAGGCATTTTTTCATACATGAAAGTTCCCCAAGGTGTTGTAAAAGTTGTCTCCTCTTGGTCATCCGGATGAACCATATTCTGGTTTTAACAAGAAAAGCCATCAAGCATTGATCTCTTCTGAGATCCCAACACCTTCTGCAGGATGTAATCCATTTTAGGAAGTGGATAATTGTCTTTGAGAGACACCCTGTTTAGATTATGAAAATATACACATAATCTTATCTCACCTCTTTTCTTCCTAATAGGCACTAGGTTAGCCACCCACTTGGAAAATATTAAGGACATAATAATTTTGGCATCAAACAGTTTCCTTACCTCCTTTTCAATCAATGGAAATAGTAGAGGGTTTATTCTTCTCAAGTTTTTCTTGAAGGATTTATGATCATCCTTGATGGGAATTATTTTTCTTGAAGGATTTATGATCATCCTTGATGGAATTACATGCTGAATTACCTTAATATCATAGACCTTTAAATATTCATAAATCCATGCAAAGACATGAAATCCTTCATAAGGATGATATACCTCTATTTAATTTCTCTGACCGAAGTTTTTACTTTCTCATGATATTAGATACCTTAGTCCTGTTCTCCTGAGTCCCAATGTTTTAATCTTCTATATCCTCATCGTTTGCAATGATTTTAGGATTTCTAGCTACATCATTGTTGTCAAAAACCTTTTCCAATGGGACCAAGACTTTGGGAATAATGTTATTTTTGTGTTGCGCTATATCATTTCCAGCAATATGATTCTGGAAAAGGTCATCATTGTTGAACACAACTGCATTTTCATTCTCTTCACAACAACACTCAGAATCAATATTTAAATTAGGAAATTCATCACTCATCTAAAGGAATCTTTCTACATGTTTGTCATCTTCAAATATTTTCCAATATTTAATGTTATTAGGTACTTTTGGCCTATGCTTGACTTCAATTTCATAATTTTTATTAGGAAAAAATGGAATTTTGAAAACCGAAGCTGAAGTAGCCAAAGCATCTGCAATTTGATTTTTTCCCCTAGGAATCAATGACAAATTGTATTCTGAAAACTCTTCAAGAATATCAAGCGCTAAATTATTATATTCTCTCCATATAGGATGCTTGGACTGATATATACCCTTTACCTGGTTGATATCAAGCTCAGAATATCAATGTATAGTTATCCTCCTAGCACTCAATTATTTTAAAGTCTTCAATCCCAAAATCAATGGCTCATATTAGGCCATATTATTGGTACAATCAAAAGAAATCTTGTAAGAACAAATTTTTGTACCTATATTGGGAGGATTAATCCACACACCAACTCCTGCTCCTTCCCTACTAGAAGCTCCATCAGAGCTCATATTACACATTTCATCTTCTGCGTTCCTTTTCTGATTTATAATTTCCTCTGTTTGATGATCAGTTTTTTCTTTGATAGCCATGGCAGTTGTTGGCTTCCCCTCTTCAAAACTAAAGTCATTATAGAAAATATAGGAACCAACCTCAATATCAATAGAGCAAAGGGGATTATTATTTGGTTGGGTTTTGATACTCACCGTGTACTTGAGCAATACTTCTCTATACAACCTCCTTTCTTGGCCAAAAACATGGATAGTAGCATATGCCATATCCATTTGCAAAGTTCCTTTTGCATCCCAAGATATAGATAACAACATGCCAAATTTAGGAGGGATGTCAGCAACCACTACATCCATGATCATATTTTTTGATGGAATTTGAGACAATGATACAACCGAGTCTTTGATTAACCCCAAGCATTTCACCTTCCTTAAGTCAAAAGAGAAACTATCCTTATAAGGTCTTGTAATATCTAGTCCAAACTCATCCATGACCACCTTGGGCATAAGATTATGTGATGCTCCTGAATCTAACATGGAATTATGTAAGGTCATGTCATGAATTTTAAGACTGACATATAAATGAGGAACATCATCAACATCGCCACTCTCCTCCACACGTGGGCCAAACAAGATAGAAGGGTGATCATATTGTACATTCAAGGTGTCAAGGGATTCTTCCATTTTTAGCATTTTAATGATTTGATTTCTATATTCTCCATTCTTAATCATCTCATTAAATGGAACAAAAATTTTGATTTTGGCCATTTCACTTTCAAAATTAAAAGTAGATGGAGCCTTTTCTACCTCTTTGACGATTGCTTCCTTTCTTACCTCAGGTATTTTATTTGGGGTTTATTCTTTGGATTTTACTTTCTCCATTGCATCCTTTTCTGAATTATCTTTCTTCGGTTGGCTTGAAAAAGGTGTATTAATCTGAATTTCCCTTATAGGATTTTCCTTTGGAAGATTTGCAGCCACCTTTTTACTTCTAAGGTTATATTGTTTCTGAAGTTTCATAATAGCATTGTGGTATCCTTTCATAAACTCTTATGTTTCCAATGGAAACATATCATCATTAACCTGCATAAACTTATCATTTGCATCAATAAATTGATCATGTTTTTCTTTAGTTAAAAACACATTTGTTTCTGTATCGTCACCACAATTCATATTGTCTTCAATTGTTTGATCAAAACCTTCATTTGCATAGTTGTTTTGGAAATATTTTTTTAATTTTTGATCACCTTGATTTCTTTGATCTCTTTTCCTGATCTGTGGAACTAGATCTCTTCTAAAAATTTTATTTCTGGGCTAAAAATCAATTTCATCCCTAGTGACAAGCTTATTTTCCATGGACATTCTTTCCATGAGTCTTTCCATAGTCTTCATTATCAAATAAAACTTCTCATATGATGATTGAGAAGTTGAGGGTTATGATTATCCTTGGACCTTCTTCACATCTTTGTCAATATTATGTTTGATCTTCCTTGATGCCATCAAATTTACCTCTACTTGAATTGCATCGCTCATCATATCATCTAATGTATTAGATATTCTTTCTCTTAACAGCAAGGCAAAGTCATTGTCAAAAGAATAAACATATCAAATTTTAGTATCTCCAGGAGGAGGTTTAACTTCTGTAGGAATTGAATTATAGACTTTCATAAATCTGGTTGAAAATTCTTGCAAGAAAAAGTGTTTCAGAATATTCAAAATTAAGGATACTCATTGTAGGAAGAGATTTAAACCATTTTCTGACTTCTTCTAAAAGACTTTATGTGAACAACCTGAGTTTTTCATCCTCGTGATCTACTTCCTCTAGATCAACAAAATCATTGAACCAATCCAAGTGTCTTTGGGATGATGTATTTTCTTCAACATCAAATGATCTGATTCTCTGATTATAATTTTGGGGTAAATCATGCAATTGTAATAGCCTCTCTCCTCAATAAATAAGTATAGTGACCTTTGCACAATGCATAAGAAAAAGTATCAAGGGGAAACTTTACGTGGAAAACAAATCAGTGGATGAAAATTAGGTGCAATGAGAAAGTCAACGGAAAATTTCGGCGCAGTGGAAAACTAGGTGCAGCAGCAAGCAACAATGGGAAACTTGGAGAAACAAAACTTTGATGCAAAAGCAGGTAGTAAGAATTTAGTTCAGAAGAAAGAAGGTTGACTGTGAGAAAAAAAAACTCGTTCTAGAAGATAATTTGCAACAGGCTCCAAGGGAAAATATTGAACAATCACTGAAAGCGATGGAGGATATGAAAAAAAATAAAAATAGAATATTTACATAGTGACTGACCGCAAATAGTATTTACGCAACGAAGGGCTTCAGAGCTTGCTGGAAAAACTATGGAAGTCACACAAATTTTGAAATTGATGCAGAAACATGAAGGGTGACCAATATTTACGCTTGAATGGATAAGGAATGAAATTATGGAAAGGGACGTAAAATCCATAGAGAAAAGAAGTTTGAAAGCATGTTAAATTATTGCACAGTGAACGCGTGCAACAGGTACTCCTTTGAAGTGTGAAATAGTACAAATGATATGGAGTGCTATGTTTTTTCACTTTTCTGACTTCATGATTAGGTAATGATGCCCCATAATATATTTTGACATGACCTTTATCCTAACCACTTCACTCGACCCTGGTACCTAAATTACACTTTTTTGACATGACTCGAGACTTAGGAAAGTATACCTTTACAGTTCAAACATGACAAACCTTACACCCTTTTACCAATTTATGGCCAAAATCCTTTGATCTGGATTATTTTCGGCACGAAATGAGATCGAAGATATAATAAATAAATGCATAAAGATATCATAGATATTCAATAATATAACATAAATGTATCAGAGATGTAACCATAAACATAGATATACAGTAATACATGATTTCTATTAATGAAAGAAATGTACAGAGACTGTAAAAATACAGAGTGAAAGACTCGCTAGAATGGTGGCAACTTATCTCTGAGAAGATATGTGATGGCTACTCGCATTCGCAAGAAGATGATTACAATGAGGCTCTAAAGACATTTTTACAATAAGCAGGAATGCCAAAAACCCTAGACCTCCAAAAACCTAACCCTGGGAGATGAAGCGCCAAAATTCATGTGGGCCCCATTTGGGTAAGTGAGTACATCAACTTCCTGGGGTCGTAACTTTTACATACGATCTTTGTTTTAGGTGTGTGATAGCTTGTTGGAAAGGTATCGTTGAGGAGATTCATTTTGGGGGATCAATTATGCCTTTATTTATTATTGAGAACCTCTATCTCAAAAAACCTTCATTTGGGCCCTCAAAATGGCCCTGGAAGTTAAAACCTACTAAAAATAGTGAATTTCCCAAATTGCCAGAAAACTATTTTGAGCCAGTTGGAAAAGGTGGGTGGCCACTGATATCCACTTGGATCAATCCTCCCTCCTTAGGAAGCAATGGTCTCCATTGCGTTGAGTTCCCGGGGGAGAGGGAAAAGCATTTGTTGGATCTACATCTTGGAGAGCTGCTTGTATCATTGGAGACATTGCGCTTCTTAGTTTGTGGAAGTATGTCAAGAACCTATTGAGGCTGAGGCTATTCAACAAGTTGAGATACATGAGAGGAAGATGTGTATAAGGAATCTTTTCACTTTTCTTCAACCTTTTCGACCTACTTCTGTTGGATAGAATGTGATTGGGGTGAGGCTGTAGTGGTTGCAGTGTCCTTCTGTTCTCCTTTTGAACAGATTGTGAAGAAGCTAAATTTTGCAATATGATATACTACCTTGCGACACTTTTTAGGTGAACAATAGTCAGAACTACCTCTGGTATTATATAGAGATGACCCCCCAAAGTAACAATGACACTACAGGGTCGAGACTCATAAATAACATGGCGCTTCCACATATATGGTTGGCCCAAGAGAAAATCACATACATCCAGTGGGGAAACATCATATAATACGTCATCCTTGAAGGGCTAGCTTCCATATGACAATCAACATTGTTGTCTCACATGGATATCTTGTCCTTGGTGAAGCCACCTGATATTGTATGGTTGCGGGTGTGGTGTTGTTGACAATCCCAACTGTTTGACGATCTCTTATGAGATGAGGTTCTTCTGGCTTCCGCTATCAACAATAAAATGCAGCAGGGTCCCCTTCACCCACATCTATGAATGAAAAAGGAACTCCCCCTCTTCCAGATATGTTGGTTCTTCTGGTTGAATTGATGCGGTTGCGACAATAGCAGTGGGGTCTGCGTCAATGATCTATCCTTTAACAGTATTTTCAGAATCAGATTTTGAATCAGGGTTTGACTCCTTTTCTTTGATCTTGGCCACCAATGACTATTTTGAGAGACATTCATCGGTGTTGTGCCAGGGGCTTTTGTGGAAATCGCACCATTTTTCAGTGTCCTTCTTTGTCTTCCCGTGACCCTTCTTTTCCTTTGTCTTGGACTAGTTTTTGGGAGACTGTTTGTTAGGGTTGTCTTTGTTATACTTTGGTTGTTGTGGATTTATAGATCCGAAATCCCATTTGTTCTAGTGCTTAAATTTCTGCTCAATTTTAACAGCATATCGATAAGCAGCACCGAGTGATGAGATGTCCAGAAAATCCATTTTAGTCTGGATGTATCTGTGTAGAGCCCCACGGTATTTTAGAACCAAATGTCACTTAGAGTCTTTGATACCCATCTTGGTGCACAAGGTATGAAAGGTATTGGTGAACTCTGGAACTTCTTGGCCCATCTCTTTCCGCAGTGTGGTCCATCTCATGTACTGGTCCTCATACTTGCCAATAGGGTAATACTATTCCTTTACCGCATCCACAAAAAAATCCCAAGTAAGATCAACCCCATATATTTCAGACTCCTCTGTGAAATTCTACTCCCAATAAGTTTCCCACCAATGTTTCACATGGGGGAGAGATTTAAGGAGTGTGAAGGTGATATTTTCTTTGTCGAAAAATTTGTGAATAGAGAAATAACCTTCTAGCAGATTTAACCATTTTTCTAGGGCTTTTGCATCTATCTATCCTTCAAATACAAGAATATCAAAACTAACTTGTACCTTGAAAGGTGAGGTGCCTCCAAAGTGGTTTCTTGATGAATATGCACCTATTTCTATCGACAAGCATTGAAGGATGTGGGAAAAATTCTCCATCATTTCGTCCCTTTGTCGCGTGAGAGCTTGCTCAAGCAACAGACTGATAGAATCGTTTGCTCCATCATTTTTATTTTCTTCCTCCATTGAGGGTTTCTTGGGTGTGCGAGACAAATTGTATTCAATAGAGAAAATCTCTAGACCCAACTTTTTATACTCGGACCTTGTCGGGGACATGCACTAAAAAAACGATCAAGACCAACCTACTTTGATACCACTAATCTGGATTATTTTCGGCATGAAATGAGATCAGAGACATAATAAAGAAATGCACAGAGATATCACAGATATTCAATAATATAATAGAAATGTATCAGAGATGCAACCATAAACATATATACAGTAATACATGATTTCTATTAATGAAATAAATGTACAGAGACTGTAAAAATACAAAGTGAAAGACTCGCTAGAATGGTGGCAACTTATCTCTGAGAAGAGATGTGACGACTACTTGAATTCACAAGAAGATGATTACAATGAGGCTCTGAAGGCCTCTTTACAATAAGCAGGAATGATAGAAACCCTAGAAATCCAAAAACCTAACCCTAGGAGATGAAGCGCCAAAATTCATGTGGGCCCTGTTTGGGTAAGTGAGTACATCAACTTCCCAGGTTCGTAACTTTTGCATACGATCTTCGTTTTAGGCGTGTGATAGCTCATTGGAAAGGTATCATAAAGGAGATTCATTTTGGGGGATAAATTAGGACTTCAATTAAAATTTATAACCTCTATCTCAAAAAACCTTCATTTGGGCCCTCAAAATGGCCCCGGAAGTTAAAACCTGCTAAAAATAGTAAATTGCCAAAATTGCTAGAAAACTGTTTTGAGCCAGTTGGAAAAGGTGGGTGGCCATCGATATCCACCTGGATCATCCATACTCGAAATTTCAAACCATTCCTTCATTTTTTCACTGACCTCATAAACGTTGACACACCAACTGTGACTTATCCAGGAAAGATTTAATTTTACAAAAACCAAGACATGGCTCTGAATTTTTTTTGACAAACCTCTAACTCTAATTACAAAAAAATGGTGTTAATATGATGTAATGCAGTACTACATATTTATCCATGTCTTCTTAGGATATCTTATGGTTTGTATCCACCTGCTATGCCCGATTGCCTTAAATTTGGATATCCCCTCGTGTTCCTTCACCACTTCAGGTGAAATTCTCCAGGTATTTTCAATCTTCTCTTGCATCGCTTGAATATACATGCCAAAAATGCTTGAGTTGGATTTTATCTACTTGGAATCTTTGTTATATCACAGGGTTTCATATCTCGCTATGCCACATCTTCCTATTCTTTCACAAAACATTGAGAAATTTGGTTTTTCCCATGCCTCCAAAGCTATCAAAATTAGAAACTAACTACATTCCAACATCTCGCGCATCCTTACAGTATTCTAAGAAAAGGTCTATCAAATACTACACCCAAATCATAATTGTTCCTTTTGCGCATTGCACAGCTAGTGCGACTACCCATGCAGGTGCCTCTTCTTTGCGACATTTTCTTAGTATCTTGCAGGCCATCAACTTTGTCACAAATATGGTAGTTTGGTCATTGATATTATTGATTATCGACCCTCCACTACCTCTATCTATGCCAAAATTTTCCTTCAATTCCTCTACAATATCCTTTTCCTTTATTTTATCATCGAGGTATTTCTCCATCTTTACCCCATCTCTCAGTAATCTTGTCAACTTAGAAATTAGGTTGAAATCTATTGGGACAGGTCTATCCATCCATAAAAATCCTCCATGTATGCGTGGAAAAATATTTTTGACAAATGAATTTATGTCTTTCCCCCTACCAAAGTGAGCAATTTTTAATAAATTCGTGATGCCAGAGTTGTATAGTCCGACTATCCATTGTTTAGGTTCCATAATCAGAATTCATTTCGAGGTTGACCCTTTATTTTCCATATAGACCTCCTGCTCAAGTTGTGGGAACTAGGCGACCTTTTTCACATCGTGATCGACATATATCAACTTGGAAACACATCCTAGAATATCTTCCACAATGATGACTGAGTCCGTAATGTGGGGCTCTGACATCATAATTTTTGTTTGTGTGTGTGTTGATGCCATTTCTTCCTATTTCCTCGATGACCCTCTTGTTGTTTCTTCTAGGGTTTCTTCTTCCTTCATATTCTAATCTGTGGTGCGGTCATCCTCGACCTCTAGGTTTTCTTCTGCTGCAGGTTTATCAGACTCTATTTTATCACTGCCATCACCACCATGTTCACCCTTTATGTGTGTCATTCATAGGATTTATGTGCTAGGGTTTTATTTTTTCCTAGGGTTTCATCCTTGTGTTGTTTGGTTGAATTCCACTGCTCTTCTTCCAAGTTTTCTTCCCTAATCCACATCATACTAATGGATTTAGTCTCTTAGGTTGGAATTTATTCTACATAGACCACTCTGGTTGTTTCGTCTAGTGGTTTGTGAGTTCTTTGGGTCCTTTGCACAAATTGACTAGGTTCTTTGAATTTTCACAGTACCATTGTCCTGTCTCGAGAAAATCTATTGTAGATCTCAATTGGGTTCTTCACAAATTCACACTTACTCTCACTCTTTTTTCTCCATCGTTCCATTGCTAAAAAATCACAAGTATTTTTTTTGTTTTCCCTTCTTTTCCCGTTTTATAGACTCTGTCATTAATACTCTGACATGCCCTTTCTTTTTCTTTCACTAGTTTTTCACTTTTCAGGTCCTTCTCCATCCCGTCGCATGGTGTTTAATTTTCCTTCACATAGTATCCTAAATTTTTTTGTCCCAATTTACTATCTGTTGTGCGTTGTAACTTCACACTATCAGTCTATCACTGATTCCTCTAACTATTTATTTTTGTTTTTTTCTTGATTTTTCTTCTTTTCTTTCTTTTTCTACTTTTTCTTTTCCTTTTTATTCTTTTTCTTCCTACTATGTAAATTATGTAAAAGTCTACTTGTTGCATTCTAACTACTTTGGGTTATTAGGTTGATTGTCCCTGTACATTTTCAGTCAACTACCATTCACCAATCCTTGAACTTCCTTACCTACTAAGTCTTGTAGGTGTACAACATCTTCATCTGTGACAAAATTTATCTGTTATGGTCCTAGCCAATGCATTATAAGATTCCCTGGGTGCTACAAACACTTATTTTCATAGAAGATAACTAGATCTCCAACTTTGAACTTCTTCTTCTTAATGTGTTTGTAATTCCATGCTTTATCCTTTTCTTTTTGTACCTCTTGATGGAAACCATCTATGATTATGTCTTCCTCCAATTCCATAAGTTGGGATAATCGTTCCTTTGTTGCACCTCTTTCTTTCATACTTGTAATGGCTGCAATGCGTAGACTTGGTATCAAATAATCTAAGGGAACTATTGCTTCTTGTCCATACACCAACCTAAAGGGTGGTTTCCCTGTTATATTTTTGCATGTAGTCCTATAAGCTCATAGTACTATCGGTACCTTCAAATCCTAGTCATATTTGTTCACATTACAAATCTTTGTCAAGGCATTCTCCAATATCTTGTTAAACATTTCAATTGTTCCATTAGTTTGAGGGTGATATGGAGTGCTCTTCTGGTGATGTATCTCGAATTATTCCAACATTTCCTCAATTGTGTTGTTGATAAAGTGAGTCCCCTAATCACTCATCAATATTATTGGACATCCAAACCTTGTCACTACATGTTCAAATAAAAACCATGCTGCAATATTTGCATTGAAATTCTTTATTGGGGTTGCCTCGGCCCTTCTGGTTAAGTATTATGTCGTTGTAATAATATATCTGGATCTTGATCTTCTTGATGGTCGATTAATTGACCTACAAAATATTTTTCCCGCTTATAAAATACTTACAAAGTAATCTTAGGTCTCAGTGGAATCTCATCCCTCATGGATGGCTTCCCAACTCTTTGACATACATCACACTTCTGAAATATCCCTTTGAATTCTTGTGAAATGTTGGCCACCGTAATCTTTCATGCAATACCTTCCACTCAATGGTTTTCATGTGTAGTGTCCTCCAGCTACACCTTCATTCACTTCTGCTAATATAATAGGTCTTTCATGTTCCATCAAACATCTCCTCAAAATGTTATCTACTCCAACCTTGTATAAATGACCTGCAATCAATTGGTAGTCTACATATTTGACCACCACATTTTTCTTCTACCCAGTAGTAAATTCTCTTAGTTTAAACCATGTACTCAAAAACTCAATAATGTCAACAAAATACTCATCAATTATCTGTAATGAAAATAATTGTGCATCTGGAAATTTGTCTTCCAAGTTATTGGGTTCTTCTCCATTAGTTATCCTAGATAAGTGATCTGGTCTTGCATTGAATATTCCCGAATTCACCACAACTTCAAAGTCAAACGGTTAGAACAAAAGTAGCCATATGAATATACTTCCCCCCAACACTCGCTTATTTACTAAGTATATGAGAGCAAAATGATCTGTAAACATCTTGAAATGTTTTCCTAACAAGTAATGTATGTATTTTTGCAAAGCATACACCATATATAATCCTTCCTTTTCTGTAGTGTTGTAGTTATGTTCTAAATATGATAACTTTCCTCTTGCAAATGTAATAGGGTGATCTATATGACCTTCTTCTAGTTGTGCCAATGCTCCTTTTAATGTTGTTGCAGATGCATCCACATGCACATGAAATTATTTTTCTTAGTCTAGAAACACCATAATTAGCACAGTCACCATATTCTCCTTCAATATATCCAAACTCTGGTGGTAGTCTTCATTCCAATGATATTTGGTGTCCTTTTTCAGTAATTTCTCCATTGGCATGGTAATTTTTGCATATCCTCTTATGAACTTCCTGTAATATCCTGTATGACCAAGTGCACTCTTCAACTAACACCATGATTTTGGTGGTGGTAAGTTAACTATGAGATTAATTTTATCAGGATCAACCAACAGACCCTGTTTACATACCACATGCCCTAACTGTAACACCCCAAGGCATAGCCCCTGTTGAATTGTAATTATGTTTATAGGATGGTGAGCCAAGTGTTTATAAGTTGAAGACTTATATGTTTATTAAGCTGGAGAGCCTAGATGATTAAGGCCATGAGCCTGCTTTTGTATATGTAAATACACATATCATTAATAAAATTACAATGTTGCGTGTAGACTGACCACGAAGAAATATTTATGGCAAACTAAGCTCCATTAGGTAGGGTAAGGGAGGGGGATAAGTGTATAGGAATAGGGGCTAAGCTAAAGGTCTTACCTCTAAGGGAATAATATTTTATTATCATTTACTAAAGGATAAGGTGGACATGATTGGTGTTGTCCTAAGTTCCTAGAAATGGAACGGGTGCTAAGTGGAACTCATGCAGCTGCAGGAATACAGGTGTCAACCTGGGCACATGCAGTTAAAGATGGGAAAGACAAATCGTTGGGGGTTCTCTTCCCATTTTGGCATTGCTCCCCATCCTTGTGTCGAGATGAGTCTCAAGATTCCTCATGACCCTTACGATTCTCTAGAAGTCTGTCACCCTTCCTGACTCATCCAGGGATTCATGCTCGCACTTGTACCTTGCTTGAGTCATGTTGGGCCTTAATGGTTTTTTGTTACTTCCATCACCTAAACTATACCGAGCCTTTCTGTTTCCATCACCCTTACTGAAGTTGACTTAGAATTTGGATTGAAGAAGCAAGTTTCCAGGCCTGTGGTTTGAAGAGGTGGGTTGTCAGGCCCATGGATTGAAGAAGCAGGTTGTCATGCCTGCAAGAAAATCTCTCCAGGTGAGAGAGGTTGTTGGGGAAGTGATTTTCCAAAGGGATCCCAACTAAAGATATAGTTCTATGAGTATTCTTGTCTGGTATTTTGTTGAATCCCTATAAAGGAAGTGGGGCAACCAAAGGAATGTTGAGTAGATAAGGGGCACACTTTTTGGGGTGGGCCAGACGTGTGGGGAATGAGAGGTTGTAGGATGTTAGTGTGAGTTGGCCCTAGGAGATAATCCTTCCTGTTGACTGTGTGACTTTCCTATTGCCCTTGTGAAGCCTAGGAATCCCTTACCCGATGGAGTTTAGTCCCAGCTCGGGGGTGACCAACTACTGAGCATGATGAGAAACATGGTCTAAGGATGGGAGGTTCATGGAAGGTCTGCATGTAGTTTGGTGGTCATATATTGAAATATAAGTGCCAAATATCTATTAATTGTATGTTGCGTAATTGTACATGTGCTATAACGTGATGATTAATGCTCAGATATATAAACTATGGTGTGTTTGTAGGCTTACTATTATTTCCGCATTGATCTATGTATGGTTAGAATATGTCATCTATATGCATATATTGTCAGTATGTTTTAATGATTATTTCCACATGAATAAGTGGCATGAACAAAATGTTGTAACTGTTAATTGTGTTAGTTATGCATGCACATAAATTCACAAAACGGTATCAGATCTAAGAGAAAAGTCTAAGAAATTGAATTTCCCAGCCTGTTGGTGGTTGGGGACGTCACAAAATGGTATCAGAGCCATGGTTTCAACACTGAGCCTGGGTGGGACATGTTAGTGAAAGCTGAAGAAAATTTTTCAGAAAATAATTGTTGTCGAAATGGACAAAATTCAAGTTTAGATCCCATGGTTTCTTCCCGAAACCTGGATGGGCCACAAATGAGAAATTTGACATAGAAAGTCCAAATAATTTTGAGGTACAGAGTTCCAGAAGGGCGTTGAAATAATACTTGGATGGTGTTCGAAAACACAGGAGGTGTAACAAGTTTAAGAAATGTCCACAGAGAAAGAAATCAAAACATTCATGGTGTTGGGCTGTTAGATCTAGGCAAGAGAAAGATAAGTCGTCATATCAAGCGAAGAGTAAGTCATGGCCATTAGATCTCATTGAAGCGAGATTGACGGTGGGGATACATTGTGGAGATCGGGAAGGAAATTAAAGCGATAGTAATTTGAGACTATGCAATCCCCCATGATCATTGATATTTCTATATCAATAGATCAACGATGGAAATCAATCCCACTACGGGTGAGAATCTTCGCATTGCGAAGGTCGGGAAGGAAATTAAAGCATGAGAAATTTGTGTTGGTCCCTTCGTTTTTGAGAAAGAATTGCGCAAGTTTTGAATAAGCATGAGTCACAAAAACTTCATCAAAGGCCAAAAGGAAGAATAACAGAAAGTAGTTGTGGATGATAGTGCAACACCACCTAAGAAAAAAATAGTTGCAACAGAACAAGAAGGCGAGCAAGATGAACAGGAAAACATAACCCAACTATATATAGGATTGAATATAATTGTAAAACAATTGGTTAGGTTGGGTTGATGTTGTTTTCGTTCGTTCAATTTTTTGGTTAACTCAGTCTTCAGTTCAGTAGAGTTGGGTTGAGTCACATCTATCAGAGTCACCCAAGGTTTTGGGATTAGTTGCTACTACCTGTTGTAATTCAAGAAGAGGAGAGTTTGAATAAAATGAGACCTATCAGTTGGGGAGTTAGAAATATATGGCTGATGCCTAGAGCCAAGATTCTTTACTTAATATATCTATGTAATTCTAAGTTTGTAATGCAAGGTATATCTCAGAGATAATATGATAAAGGAGAACCAAATTTTCAAAATAGGATGTGTCTTTGTATGTTTTCTTGAGCATTACATTGTTCCTTTATGGTTTATGAGTTCTGTTTACTGGTTCTATGCTTAAAGCGTTATTCATAACGTAAGTAGGTTCAATTCTTACGGTTATATGTTTCAGATATGATGTTTCTCTTGCGTAAGAATAGGAATGAGTTATGGATGATCTATGGATTCTCTTTGGTATTTTCCCTACCCTTCCCTATCTTTTTGTCTCAGCAGTGCTTCGGGTGAGACTTCTTCTCTTAATAGGAGATGAAAATTCCAGCGCTCTAGACTACACGGTATCTTTTGTTGGTAACCTAAGAGGAACCCTGGTTTGATCAAATCCGCACCAACAAAATGATTCCGTTGTTGGGATCTGTATTAAAAGGGACCCTATAGGAAGAATGTTATCGCTGATCCATAGATTTGGCATTGATCAATGGTGGGAAATAAATTGTTATGCCTTCACATGGAAAGAAGTGGAACTAAGAAGAAAATCAGTGGGAACTATTAGGGAAGCAATATTTTACTCGGAAAGATCAAGCGACCAGTATGAGATTTTCTGGGTTAAATTCCTAGAAGAATTTTCTCACTGGATCAAGAGACTCCAAGAAGCTCCAAAGTTCCAGGGATGGGTCAAGAAGATCTGTGTGTGGGATACTGATGAGTTATCAACACTCCACAAGCTGGATTTCCCAGTCACACGAGCTGTGGATTTTTGGGTTAGCACCACAATAGAAGGATACATAATCAAATTTGCAGCTGAGAACCACCAGTATTTCTTGCGAGCAGAGGGAATTTTAAAGAAAGGTGCAAGGGGAAGACTGCTAAGAGAGATCCCCCTGTGGATTAAGACTTTCTTGGTGGAGGAAGGGATATTTATTATATCCTCGATCGAGATGGCAGCGTAAACACCCTCACTTGGGGTAGGACGAGACAGCGTGAAAGTCATGGCATGAAAAATGGGAAGGGTTCTTTGACAAATGGGGGTTAAAAAACAAGAAACAGATTCGAGATATGAGTGAGCCTTGAAGAGAGCCACCATAGTTGAAAAATGGTGGTGTGGAAATATCAAGAAAGCCACAAGATAGTCTAAAAATCCGAGGAAAGGAGGATCGAGAGAAATAGAGGAAAGACAGATGGAAGAACTACAGAGGATGAAAAGACAGGAATGACTGGCCAGTCAAAGATTAAATGAGAGAGAAGCAAGGAGAGAAAGAAGTCCCCAGGAGGTGGGATGAGAAGGAGGAAGCGTGAATGTAAGAGAGGAGGAAGACGACATGAATCTTGGAGGAGAAAGAGAAGATTCAACCCCGATAACAGGAGAGATCAGGAGTCTGGCCGAAGAGATCGTCCCAGTGGAAGCTACTGAGACCCCCCAGATAAAATAAATTCTCCCCGAAGCTAGTGGTTCCAACCCCAGATCACCCTTACCCCAAGTGCCTTCTATACATTGAGTAAGTTCAATACTACCTTCTCATACAAGTTATGTTCCAGTACAATTAGTTAACCAGTCACAACCAGGAAGTGCGAGTACAGGGAGGATATTGGGATCCCCTGGTAGATCACAAGCAGGACCATTAAGGTTCATACTGATACAAACAATAGGATCAACAATGGCCAGCCATGTGGGAGGGTCAATTGCTCAATACCCATAATTTTGGGGTAAGGGAGATGAAGACGTTGAACAACACTAGTTCTTGTGGGAAGCCATTTGGAGATCCAGAAGGACACCAGATGCGAACAAGTTGGTCGAGTTCCATAATACCTTAAGGGGTTGCGCTCTCAAGTGGTACATGAATATCATTGAACCAGGAGTACCAGGGACACAAGGTCAAACATTCACACTTGGCCAGGTACAGATGAGGTTTATAGCAGAGTTCAAACTACCTTAGTCAGAACAACAGGCTTTGTCTAAGTTGCGCGAGATCCAACAGAGGGAAGGAAAATTATCCTAGGAGTACACCCAAAATTTTAAAGATGCCATAGGGAGGTTGGCACATCCAATCCATGAAGAACATCAAAGGGAGTGGTACATTTATGGATTGCTACCTATGACTCAGATTTTGTTAACGCAACAACGGATAGCCATGCTAATAGATGCCTTGGAACAATCAATGAAGATCAAAGCCATGGAGGGATACTCTGGGAACCTGAGAGTAACCCGACCCCAAGAATACATGAATTTAGCGCAACTACAAGGGCAGATATCAACACTTACAAAAAATATTCAAGAGTTGACGATACCCATACCAGGACGACCACAAGTTTGGTGCATAGGATGCTATACGAAAGGTCACTTGGTGAATGAATGTCCATGAATAAGGGGGCTATGACCTCCATAGATTCCAACTTTAACCCCACCAAGACCCATGGGAGGAGTTGCGCAAGTATCAATGAACTCACCATTCCATCATCCCATCCCATATCACACTTTCCCAGGAGGCCAAGCAACACCAACAATGGAATATTGTGAGATCTGTCGAACCCTTGGGCATGGACCAAGACAGTTCCACATCATGCAAAAATATTCGATAGTACCAAACATAGTACACTGTGAGTTCTACGCATACACCACACATACTACCAATCAATGTAGAGCATTGGACGCTCTTGCAGACAGGCTAGACCGAACAACATTTAGGGTGAATGGAAACCCACAGGGATCAGGAAGAGGTTGAGGAGGTGGAGTTGGAGGAGACTTCAGAGGAGGGATAACAAGGGGAAGAGGACCGAGCAGATGTTAAAACTGTGATGAACAAGGTCACTTGGCTAGAGATTGCCCACATCCAAGATGACCATGGTGCTCTCATTGTATATCGAACAGACACACAACCAAAGAATGCCCAGAGCTAATCGCAAAGTGGGAGGATAGAGAATGACAAAGAGGAAATAACCTCATCAGTCCAGAGATCAAGAGTATTTCTAAGGGACAATTTCCAAACCTCAATATTGTCACTCGAGGAGGAGCAAAGACATGAGCTAATGCTAATACTCTACCTAAAATTAAGAAAGAAACACCTAAAGAGGATAGGTACGACCCCATAAAGAAAAAAATGTTATTTAAATATGCCATAGAAGTATTCCAAAATATTCCTAAACACAAAATGCAAGAAAACCCCCCTCAATCGGTTGTATACCCTAAAGTGGCACAAATCCCTACTTCACCCCCTGCACCCAGAAACCCTTTAGGCATACGAAAACAACCCGAGCAACCTTAAAACGCAGTTGACCTCTGGTTTCAATTATTCTCTAACATTCTGGGGAATGATTGACTGACAGAGAAGTTGCGCAATGTGCTACACCTAGTCCTAGGGAATGAAGAAACCTCAGAAGCAAGGATTCAGGCTAACCTTCCTAAGAAAATTACTCAGAGAGTGCAACGAAGAAAAGTGAGAACTGGAAAAGAATTTTGACTGGTAGCCCAGTTATATGAATTCGAAATTAAATATATCATGTTGAAATTAGGGTCAGATGTGAATATTCTTCCCAAGAAGACCTAGGAAGCGTTCGACAAAACGAGACTGACCTATTCCCCAATTCAGTTAAGAATGGAAAACCAATACTCTATCTTTCCCATAAGAAGATTGGAGAACATGGAAATCAATGTAGCAGGAGTAAAAACAGTGGATGACTTTGAAGTCATTGAGATCATGGGAGACAAGGGCCCCTACGCTGCGCTACTTGGCATCGACTGGGCCTACGAAAATTATGTAGTAATTGACCTAAAGAAAGATACCATGACTTTTGAAGCTGAGGGAATCACGGTAGTTCAACCTTTGGATCCATACGTAGGACCTAGGTACACAAAACCAACAGACAATAATATGGAAGGAGAATACCTAGACCAGTTGTACATTGTAACAGCTAGGACAAGAAACAATTATATAAACCCCACTGTGGATGGATCAGTAAAGTGGCAAAGTATCCAGTCAATAGACGAAGATTCAAAATTGGCTTTTGATAGTTGGAAACAAGGTTTGCACGAAAGATTCTCAAGAATATGCACAACTATCAGAATGACCATATGGGTTGGGACCGAAGTCAGAGAACACCCAATATATGATGGCACCTTAGATCTAGGAAAATTTTTGCAGAATATGGAAGAAACTATGGGAGAAGATAAAAGAATCTTGGTACTAGACATAGATTTTCAGAACAACCCTGTGAGATGGTGGGCTACTCATAAAGATGCACTCAGAACTTGGGATGAGGTGAAGCAAGAACTCATGTACAGGTTATGGAATAGGGAGTAGTTGGAATCAAAGATGCAGATGAATCTCCACGTTGTGAAACTGTTTAGTGGAGAATCAGACCCTAGGATACACATTCAATAGTACGTGGCATAGTGGCAGGCCACAGAGATACCCTCTCACTTATCTGTTAAGGTATTCCCCCATTCTCTAGGCCCAATCCTGAAATTTTGGTTTATACATGAGGAAACCAGATGACAGACCTGGGTTTGGTAGGCACTGACAACTCAATTTTGCAAAGACATGTCATTTACAAGTAAGTACCCCGAGCTTGAACTAGTCCTACAAAATATTAAAGAACTTCTTTTTATAGCCAATAGTAATAACAGATTAGATCTTGTAGTATGTCCCAAGCATACCCAAGAACTTCAGAGTAAACCCCACTTACCCATGATTAAAAAGCCTATAGAATGCTATCAGATTAGCAAAGCTTCAGAAAGCCTAGACGAATTAGAATAACTGAGAAACCTAGCCATCAAAGAGACCAAGGGGAACAAAGAAATCCAAAACACCATACCTAGCCAAACCGATAGTTCCTACAATCACCCATTAAAATTGCAGAGACTCAACATAGGGATCGAGGAGATATTCAAAATAGCTTTGGTGGGCGATTTCTGGGATGAGAAAACCAATCAAGAAATACAGAGTTTACTGCGGGAATATGAATATTTGTTCCCAAAGACTTTTTTAGAATTGAAGGGAATCAAAGGATTGCTGGGAGACATGAAGATTAAGTTAAAACCAAGATCCAAGCCTATCAAACATAGGCCATACTGTCTTAACCCAAGAATAAAAGAGAAGTTTAAGAAGGAGATTGATAAAATGTGAGAAGCAGGTCTCATTTTTTCAGTAGAAGAAGCCGAATGGGTCATCCCCATAGTCATTCAAAGAAAGAAAGGCACTGAGGATATTAGAGTCTGTGTGGACTACAGAAGCCTCAACCCTACCTGTGTGCATGACCCTTTCCCAACACCACTTACCGATGAGGTCCTAGAACAGGTTGCAGGGAAGGAAGCATACTCATTTACAGACGGATTCTTAGGATACCATCAAGTTAGGATTGCTAAAGAGTACAAGAGAAAAACCACCTTCATTACCAAATGGGGATCTTTTGCATACAATGTGATGCCATTTGGTTTAGAGAACACCCCTACAATTTTCTCTAGGATTGTGATAGCAACCTTTAGAGAGTTCATTCACAAGTTCATAGAAGTTTATATGGATGATTGGACAATATATAGTCTTCTTAAGGAACATGTCGCACTGCTAAGGATAATGTTTGACAGATGTAGAGAGATACAAATCTCATTAAATATAAGGAAGTGTATCTTTTGTGTGCCACATGGAAATTTGTTGGGCCGCATAGTCTGCCAAGAAGGATTATTGGTAGAACCAGGTAAAGTTGTGGAAATTGAAAATATTATGCCACCTACGAGTATTAAACAGTTGTGCTCCACACTCAGACATACATGCTACTATCACAGGTTCATTCGAAGATATGCCAACATTACTGCACCTTTGGAAAACTTCCTGAAAAAGGCTAAAACTTTCCAATGGACTCCCGAATGTGACAATGCATTTGAAACACTCAAGGAGAAACTCATTACAAAACTGATTCTGATATTCCCAGACTGGGAGAAGGAATTTCACATCCATGTGAATGCTTTAGGAATTGCCTTAGGAGCTATCCTAATGCAACCTAGAGATGGAGCTATGGATCACCCTATGTACTTTGCGAGTTGGAAGCTATCGAAAGCAAAGCACAACCACACAATGACATAACGAAAAAGTTTAGCAATGATCTATGCTTTATTGAAATTTAGACATTATTTGTTAGGGTCTCATTTCAAATTCTTTACTGATCATTCAACATTAAAATACCTAGTTAACAAACCTGTGCTGGAGGGAAGAATTTGCAGATGGCTCCTATTATTTTAGGAATCTTCCTTTGAAGTCATCATTAAACTAGGACAATGCAATGTCAGAACCGACCATCTATCTAGACTAGAGTCAGGAGAAAGTAGTGGAGAAGTGGCTGACCAGCTCTCAGATGTAGATTTATTCAGGATCGAGGCCATACCAGAATACCTGGAGGACATAACAATCTTTCTCAGCACATGGGCATGCCCTGAAACATATTATGCAACCCAAAAACGCCATATGGTCATCAGAGCAGCAGATTATCCGTTGATCACTGGGAAATTATATAAACTAGGACTAGATAGCATCCTAAGATGATGTGTCCTATATCATGAAAGGCGGGATATACTCTGGGAATGCCATAGTGGAATTGCAGGAAGCCACATAGGAGGAAGGGAAACGGGATAGAAAGTTCTACAGGCAAGACTTTGGTGGGAAACACTTTTCAAGGATGCAAAAGCATACGCTAGATCATGTGATGTTTGTGAATGGGTGGGAAAACTGTCACGCCGAGATGAATTACCACTACAACCAGTTAGATCTCTACAAGCATTTGAGAAATGGGTAGTTGACTTCATTGGGCCAATCAATCCCATAGCCAAACACTCAAAGGAAAGGTACATCATTACCACAACCAACTACCTTAATCGTTGGGCTGAAGCAGTAGTGGTACAGGACTATTCAATGAATATGGTTGTTAGGTTCATTTTCGAGAATATCACTACCCGCTTCGGATGTCCTAGGAGTCTAACTAGCGATCATAGAGCTCACTTCATTAGCAACACTATAGCAACACTTACCATAGAATTTCTGATTCAACATCATAAGAGTAGTCCATACCACCCACAGGCCAACGGAATAGTCAAAGCCTTCAACAAAATTATGGAAAAGGCACTAACAAAGGTCGGTTGTGAAAACCGAGAGGATTGGGATGATAGAGTTCCAGTGGTACTATGGGCCTACAGGACAACCATGAAGAAACCCCACAGAAACACACCATTCTATCTTGTTTATAGGAAAGAGGTAGTGGTACCCGTAGAGTTCATCACCCCAAGTTTGTATATTTCACAAGCCACACATATCACAAACGAAGAATCAGTGGTGCAAAGACGTGCGGAGCTACAAGAAATCAAAGAAACCATATTTTTGGTTGAAAACGCAAGACATAAATCTTGGCCTGACCATCACATTAAAACCAAGGTATTTACACAAGGGGACAAGGTGTTACTCTATGACATCCAATACTAGAAGCACCCTAGCAAGCTGCGTATGCACTGGTTGGGACCCTTCATAGTTGCGCAGATCCGACCATTAGGAGTAGGTTGACTCACACAAATGGATGGTGTGCTATGATTAGGATGGGTGAATGACACTTGCATGAAGCCCTACCTATCTCGAAACTAACAGGAAGGGTAGTCACTCCAATCCGATGGAGCTTGTACAATAGTTAGATGTAAGTTTCATTTTCTTTCTAAAAAAATTTGTAAATTCTGATAATAATGTCCATGTGCACAGTGTTGCGCCATAACACATAGTTCATTTGTTTTGTTTAAGTGTTGGTTGATACAGAGTTGATGACCCAACAGTACAAAACCTGAAGTATGGACAATTCCATTAATGAAAGTCATTAAAGATGACGGGGACAACCTTTGTGGTCAGAGAGGCCACGAATCGCAATCCAATATGTGTCAAAGGCCACACAATCCTAGTCCAATCACACCCTTTATTTCCATTTTGGTACCCCAACGGTCGCCCGTTAAGCCATAAAGCTGCATTATGCCAAGATTCCATCGAACTTTGCACTGAGACACCCACTTGTCAAACAAGAAAGTCTCAATTTGACCATGTCCCTATTCCACCCAAACGAGTAAATACCAAGATCACCCAATCAGATTTACCTTGATTAAACCATCCCATCAGACAACTCACACCCTATTACATCTATACAGTCATCATGAGGAGCAGTTGTTACTAAAACTTACCCGTTAATCCAGACATAAGAATCTCAGAACTCAGTCGTGCAAACTAGTTAGGACCATTGCCAAAGCTGTAATTGTAGCCCTAGTTCTTAATGGCCATAGAAGCGCTAATTCCAAGAGCCACAACAAGAAGGAACACCATGACTAAAGAAGCAGTACCATAAGATATTTGCAACCCTCGGGTCGAGATTATAGGTGATATCAAAGGGAAGATAGAGCATGTCAAGCTACTCGACCTTGACCTCACAGATTCATCCTTGTTTCCACAGATGCACCCAGACGTCTTTTGGGAGTTAGCTCTGGATGGAACTGGAGATATGAACTGTATACCGAAAAAGGAGTTCATCAACCTATTTAACTCCACCATCATGAATCTGAGAGACTTACCAGTCTTTGGCACCATTAGCGAAATTGCACGCTGCACGAAGTTTTTAATAAGCAAAGTGCACGACATAAGTTTATGGTTGGATAAGAGGTATCCACTCCATGCACAAGATATCCAATAGCTCACTGGACTATCCTATAAAGGAGAGGATGTTTCGAAGGGATTTCAGGGCCTCGAAAAGCATGGGAGGAAGAAAGGCGAGCTTAGCCTGTACGAGAAGTTTAACACCAAGCGAGGCGGACGCACAATAGTCATTGATCCAATGTTGCCCGAAACAGTCCAAATTGGATGTTATATCATAGCGAGCAAGGTTATGAGGTCCTATTATAAGAGATAATTCACTTTAGATGCATTATCAGTCACCGACTTCTACAATTAGGGAGCAGTGCTCAATTGGTGTAGTTTCCTGCTAGAGGAACTACTAGTATCTTGTGAAGAGGCACAGGAGAAAGGAGGCACCTTTACCTATGGATGCCTACTTGTGGCATTCAAAATGCTCAAATGGAAGTCACCGGTGGGAAGAAAACCGACAATACCAGATAAAGGGCACCTGGGGAAGATGTTTGAGCCATGGAAGTCTAGACCAGATTCACAGAACACAACACTCAACAACGCATCATTTTCCAAGTGGTATAATTCTATCATAGATGCAACACAGAGGCCACACATCCCACAGGAGATCCTCAATAATAACACAAGGAATATTGCATTCAGTATGAACTGGCACAACACATTCGTATGGACGAGACATTCCAACAGGGAAAATTTCCACACACGGATGCTACCATTTTATTTAGATGATGAAGCCTTAGATAAAGAAGTCATATCATGGCTAGGAGTCAAACAAGGACAATGTAAATCAAGAATGAACTACATTTTGTCTGTCGAGCTTCTCAAGAAAAAAGACAAGGAAGTAGGAGAGGGATCGAGCTCAAGCCCCAAGCTGAAGAAGCTAGACGCTCATACAGAAACAGATTCAGAGGAGGAAAAAGAAACACTGCATCTAGAGCAAAAGAAAAGACCGCCCATCCCACAGTTTCCACCGAATGTCGTGTTGTCAGGTGCACAGGTCAACCATATCCTGGGTGTTGTTCTTGGCACCGAACCAATGGTGAAGAGGCCCAAAACGGGTGTCTCGCTGAACAAACCCATGAACCCACAACCCCTTGCATCTTCCACTCCGTAGACCAGCACCATGACCAAATCCAGCACTATCATTGACATTCAAGATGACCTGGACCCTGAAATAATTCTGGCTACCCTCATCATTGAGCAACCCCCACCACTCCAATTACCAAACCTCCTCATGACCATTCCACATCACACCATAGCCTCAGAGCTAATGCAGCTCGACCACCCAGAGACAGAGGAACGAAAAACCCCACAGACAACTAGAGAATCCCCCAAGCCCAGTTCAAAAATTCCTGATCCTAATGCTAAAGCATCAGAGTAGCCCATGATGATGGATGTTCTGAATCTGAACCCCCAGGAAGAGAAACCTAAGTCTTTAGCAAAGGAAGAAGATGAACGAATCAGAGAAGAGATGGAACCTGACCATAACCTGTAAATCCCCTCACCAACCAAGGGTGAGGATGTCCCATAAATCACAACGCATGATGTAGAAGAACTGAAAGATACAAAGATACCAGATGTGCATAATGAGCCAGAATCAACAACGGAATCGGGTACAACCACCATGCAAGCGCAGATGGTCCAAGTTCTGCAGAACCCCCAACAATGTGTAGAATTGATGCAACTCTACATAACCAGAATCGAGGTTCTGATGCTCTTACCCATAGACCTAAGATTGAGGATTTCTCTAGCACCACTAATAGAGGACGAGGTAGAAACTCGCTTAGACCATTCAACAGGCATTGGACTCCCACTACAGTGGCGAGTACCCATTGATGCAGCTCCATCATCTATAGACCTGGTACAGTGGCCAGCGTCACAGTTGTTCAGACTATTCAAAGCCTCCACAGACCAACTAGAGAAAAGGCTTTAGGACACCGAGAGCTCAGCTAATATCACTAGGAAAGAACAACTATATGCACAAACATGTAGAACGGGGAAAAAACATGATAGAATCATAGCCCAACGCAAACTGGAAAAAGTGCAGGAAAAACTTGCAAACTCCTGGTTGGAGATTAGGAAGGTTGCGCCCGACCTACTCGAAGCCAGTGAAATAAGAGAACCAGAGAAATAGATCAAGATATTATAAGAGGCATGGACACAACTCGCTATAAGCATGGAGCAGATACATGTAAAGCTAAAACAAGTCCAGCGAGAAGTAGAACAACAGCCTCGGCAGCTGGAGGACCAAATGTAGAGGATAATAATGCAAGGAAACAATGCTAAAGTTGCACTACATAAGTATAAAGAGTGATCCAGGTGGATATCGGTAGCCACCCACCTTTTCCAACTGGCTCAAAATAGTTTTCTGGCAATTTTGGCAATTTACTATTTTTAGCAGGTTTTAACTTTCGGGGCCATTTTGAGGGACCAAATAAAGGATTTTCGAGATATAGGTTCTCAATGATATCCAAATGCATTATTTATCCCCCAATATGAATCTCCTTGATGATACCTTTCCAACGAGCTATTATACGCCTAAAACAAAGATCGTATGAAAAAGTTACGACCCCGGGAAGTTGATGTACTAACTTACCCAAATGGGGCCCACATGACTTTTGGCACTTCATCTCCTAGGGTTAGGTTTTTGGATGTCTAGGGTTTTTTTCATTCTTGTTTATTGTAAAAATTCCTTAAGAGCCTCATTGTAATCATCTTCTTGCGAATGCGAGTAGCCGTCACATCTCCTCTTAGATATAAGTTGCCACCATTCTAGCGAGTCTTTCACTCTATATTTTTACAGTCTCTATACATTTCTTTCATTAATAGAAATCGTGTATTACTGTATATCTGTATTTTTGGTTGCATCTTTGACACATTTCTGTTACATTATTGAATATCTATGATATCTCTGTGAATTTATTTATTATATCTCTGCTCTCGTTTCGTGCCAAAAAATAATCTGGATCAGTGGTATCAGAGAAGGCTTCTCATGATCATTTTTTCAGTGCATGTCCCCAACAAGGCCCGAGTATATAAATTTGGGTCTCAAGATTGTCTCTCTTAAATACAATCTCTCTCCCACACCCAATAAACCCTCAATGGTGGAAGAAAATAAAAATGACAGAGCAGATGATCCTATCAATCTGTTTCTTGAGAAAGCTCTCACGCGACAGAGGGACGAAATGATGGAGATTTTTTCCCACATCCTTCAATGCCTTCCGATAGAATCAGGCGCATCTTCATAAAGTGGCCACTTTGGAGGCACCTCTCCTTTCAAGGTACAAGTTAATTTTGATATTCTTATATTTGAAGGACAGATAGACATAGAAGCCCCATAAAAATGGTTAACTCTGCTAGAAGGTTATTTCTCTGTTCACAATTTTTTCGACAATGAAAAGATCACCTTCGCACTCCTTTAATCTCTCCCTCATGTCAAACATTGGTGGGAAACTTACTGGGAGCAAAGTTCCATAGAGGAGTCTGGAATATATGGGATCGATCCCACTTGGGATTTTTTTGTGGATGTGTTAAAAGAACAGTATTACCCTTTTGGCAACTATGAGGACTAGTACATGAGATGGACCACACTACGGAAAGAGAGGGGCCAAGAAGTTCCTGAGTTCACCAATACCTTCCATACCTTGTGCACCAAGCAGGGTATCAAAGACTATGAGCGACATTTGGTTTTGAAATACCGTGGGGCTCTACACAGATATATCCAGACTGAAATGGATTTTCTGGACATCTCATCACTCGGTGCTTCTTATCGATATGTTGTTAAAATTGAGTAGAAATTTAAGCACCAAAACAAACGAGAGTTCGGGTCTACAAAGACGCAACAACCAAAGTATAACAAAGACGGCCCTAAAAAATATTCTCCCAAAAACCAGTCCAAGACACAGGCAAAGAAGGGTCACGGGTAGACAAAGAAGGACACCGGAAAATGGTGCGATTTCCACAAAAGCCCATGGAAAAACACCAATGAATGTCGCTCAAAATAGTCCTTGGTGGTTGAGATCAAAGACAAGGAGCCGAACCCTATTTCATAATTTGATTATGAAAATACTGGTAAAGGACAGATCATTAACGGAGACCCCACTATTATTTTTGTGACCATAGCAATTCAACCAGAAGAACCAATAGATCCATAAGAGGGGGAGCACCTTTTTCATTCACAGATGTGGGTGAAGGGGACCCCGTTGCATTTTATTGTTTATAGAGAAAGCTAGAAGAACCTCATCTCAGCATAGGTTGTCAAACAGTTGGGATTGTCGATAACACCACACCCGCAATCATACAACATCGGGTGGCTTCGCCAAGAATGAGATCTTCGTGTCAGCCAACAGTGTCGATTATCATACGGCATCCAACCCTTCAAGGATGAGGTATTATGTGATTTTTCCCCATTGGATTTATGTGATGTCCTCTTGGGCCAACCATATATGTGGAGATTCCATGTTGTTTATGAGTCTCGACCTCGTAGTTTCATTTTTACTTTGGGGGGTCATCTCTACAGAATACCAGAAGTAGTTCCAACTACTGTTCCACCTAAAAAGTGTCGCAAGGTAGTATCTTATACTGCAAAATTCATCTTCTTCACAATCTGTTCAAACTTAGGGGAACAGAAGGAAACTGCAACCCCTACAGCCTCACCCCAAGCACCTTCTATCCAACAGAAGCAGGTCGAAAAGGTTGCAAAAAAGTGCAAAGATTCCTTATGCAAACTATCCTCTCATGTATCTCAACTTGTTGAACAGCCTTATCCTCAACAGGTTCATGATAGACTTCCACAAACTGAGCAGCGTGATGTCTCTAGAAAGGCAAGCAACTGACCAATATGTAGAGTTAGCAAAAGATTTTGTCTGTCCCCCAGGAACTCAATGCAATGTATACCATTTCTTCCTAAGGAGGGAGGATTTATCCAAGTGGATATTGGTGGCCACCCACCTTTTCCAAGTGGCTCACAATAGTTTTCTCGCAATTTTGGCAATTTACAATTTTTAGCAGGTTTTAACTTTTGGGGCCATTTTGAGGGCCCAAATGAAGATTTTTTGAGATCTATGTTCTCAATGATACCCAAATACATGATTTATCCACCAAAATGAATCTCCTCGATGATACCTTTCCAACAAGATATTATACGCCTAAAACGGAGATCGTATGAAAACGTTACAACCTTGGGAAGTTGATGTACTAACTTATCCAAATGGGGTTCACATGACTTTTGGCGCTTCATCTCCTAGGGTTAGGTTTTTGGATGTCTATGGTTTTTGGAATTCCTGTTTATTGTAAAAATGCCTTCATAGCCTCATTGTAATCATCTTCTTGCGAATGCGAGTAGCCGTCCCATCTCTTCTCAGAGATAAGTTGCCACCATTCTAGCGAGTCTTTCACTCTATATTTTTACAGTCTCTGTACATTTATTTCATTAATAGAAATCATGTATTACTGTATAGATGTATTTATGGTTGCATATCTCACACATTTCTTCTACATTATTGAATATCTGCGATATCTCTGTGCATTTATTTATTATATCTCCGCTCTTATTTCATGCCGAAAATAATCCAGATCAGTGGCATCAGAGAAGGCTGCTCTTGATCGTTTTTTCAGTGCATGTCCCCAACGATATCCAAGTATAGAAAGTTGGGTCTTGATCTTGTATATCTTGAATACAATCACTCTCCCACACCCAAGAAACCATCAATGGTGGAAGAAAAGAAAAACGACGGAGCATACGATTGTATCAATCTGTTGCTTTAGCAATCTCTCACGCGACAGAGGGACGAAATGATGGAGAATTTTCTCACATCCTTCAATGCCTGACAATAGCATCAGGTGCATATTCATCAAGCAACCACTTTGGAGGCACCTCACCTTTCAAGGTACAAGTTAATTTTGATATTCCTGTATTTGACGGACAGATAGATGCAGAAGCCCTAGAAAAATGGCTAACTCTACTAGAAGGTTATTTCTCTATTCAAATTCTTTTTGACAAAGAAAATATCACCTTCGCACTCCTTAAAGATATCCCTCATGTCAAACATTAGTGGGAAACTTACTGGGAGCAAAGTTCCACAGAGGAGTCTAGAATATATGGGGTCAATCCCACTTGGGATTTTTTTTGTGGATGTGGTAAAAGAACAATACTACCCTGTTGGCAACTATGAGGACCAGTACATGAGATGGACCACACTATGGAAAGAGAGGGGCCAAGTAGTTCTGGAGTTCACCAATACCTTCCATAGCTTGTGTACCAAGCTGGGTATCAAAGAATCCGAGTGACATTTGGTTCTGAAATACCGTGGGGCTCTACACAGATACATCCAGACTGAAATGGATTTTTTGGGCATCTCATCACTCAGTGATGCTTATCGATATGTTGTTAAAATTTAGAAGAAATTTAAGAACTAGAACAAATGGGATTTTGGGTCTGCAAATCCGCAACAACCAAAGTATGACAAAGACGGCCCTAAAAAATAGTCTCCTGAAAACCAGTCCAAGACACAGGTAAAGAAGGGTCATAGGAAGACAAAGAAGGACACCGTAAAATGACGTGATTTCCACAAAATCCCCTGGCACAACACCGATGAATTTCGCTCAAAAAATTCATTCATGTCCGAGATCAAAGACAAGGATTCGAACCCTAATTCAGAATCTGATTTTGAAAATACTGGTAAAGGACAGATCATTGACACAGACCCCACTGTTATTGTCACGACCGCAACAATTCAACCAGAAGAACCAACAGATATAGAAGAGGGGGAGTGAATGTTTCATTCATAGATGTGGGTGAAGGGGACCCCACTGCATTTTATTGTTGATAGTGAAAGCCAGAAGAACCTCATTTCAGTAGAGGTCGTCAAACAGTTGGGATTGTCAACAACACCACACCCACAGCCATACAACATCGGGTGGTTTCGCCAAGGATGATATCTCTATGTCAGCCAATAATGTCGATTATCATTCGACATCCAACCCTTAAAGGATGAAGTATTATGTGATGCTTCCCCATTGGATGTCTGTGATGTCCTCTTGGGCCAACCATATATGTGGAGATACCATGTTGTTTATGAGTCTCGATCCCGTAGTGTCATTGTTACTTTGGGGGGTCATCTCTATAGAATACTAGAAGTAGTTCCAACTATTGTTCCACCTAAAAAGTGTCACGCGACAGTATCTCATACTACAAAATTCAGCTTCTTCACAATCTATTCAAAAGGGGAACAGAAGGACACTGCAACCACTACAGCCTCACCCCAAGAAACTTCTATCCAACAAAAGTAGGTCAACAAGGTTGCAGAAAAGTGCAAAGATTCCTTCTGCACACTGTCCTCTCATGTAGCTCAACTTGTTGAACAACCTCATCCTCAACAGGTTCATGATAGACTTCCACAAACTGAGCAGCGTGATGTCTCCAGCAAGGCAAGCATCTCACCAAGATGCAGAGTTAGCAAATGATTTTCCCTCTCCCCCAGAAACTCAATGAAATGGAGACCATTTCTTCCTAAGGAGGGAGGATTGATCCAGGTGGATATCAGTGGCCACCTATCTTTTCTAACTGGCTCAAAACAGTGTTCCGGCAATTTTGGCAATTTACTATTTTTAGTAGGTTTCAACTTCCGGGGCCATTTTGAGGGCCCATATGAAGTTTTTTCAAGTTCGAGGTTCTCAATGATAGTATAAGGCATGATTGAACCCCCACAATGAATCTCCTTGATTATACCTTTCCAATGAGCTATTATACACCTAAAACAGAGATCGTATGAAAAAGTTACGACCCCGAGAAGTTGATGTACTAACTTACCCAAATGGGGCCCACATGACTTTTGGCACTTCATCTCCTAGGGTTAGGTTTTTGGATGTCTAGGGTTTTTTGAATTTATTGTAAAAATTCCTTTAGAGCCTCATTGTAATCATCTTATTGCGAATGCGAGTAGCCGTCACATCTCTTCTCATAGATAAGTTGCCACCATTCTACCGAGTCTTTCACTTTATATTTTTACAGTCTCTGTACATTTCTTTCATTAATAGAAATTGTGTATTACTCTATATCTGTATTTCTGGTTGCATCTCTAACACATTTCTGTTACATTATTGAATATCTGTGATATCTCTGTGCATTTATTTATTATATCTCCGCTCTCATTTCATGCCAAAAATAATCTGGATCAGTGGTATCAGAGCAGGCTTCTCTTGATCATTTTTTCAGTGCATGTCCCCGACGAGGTCCGAGTATAGAAAGTTGGGTCTCAATCTTGTATCTCTTGAATAATATCACTCTCTCACACCCAATAAACCCTCAGTGGTGGAATAAAAGAAAAACGACGGAGCAGATTATCCTATCAATCTGTTGCTTGAGCAAGCTCTCACGCGAAAGAGGGATGAAATAATGGAGAATATTTTCCATATTCTTCAACGCCTGCCAATAGCATTAGATGCATCTTCATCAAGTGGCCACTTTGGAGGGACCTTTCCTTTCAAGGTACAAGTTAATTTTGATATTCATGCATTTGAAGGAAAGATAGATGTAGAAGCCCTAGAAAAATAGTTAACTATGCTAGAAGGTTATTTCTCTGTTCACAATTTTTCCAACAAAGAAAAGATCACCTTCACACTCCTTAAATATCTCCCTCATGTCAAACATTGGTGGGAAACTTACTGGAACCAAATTTCCACAAAGAAGTCTGAAATATATGTGGTCGATCCCACTTGGGATTTTTTTGTGGGTGTGGTAAAAGAACAGTATTACCCTGTTGGCAACTATAAGGACCAGTACATGAGATGGACCACACTACGGTAAGAGAGGGGACAAGCAGTTTCGGAGTTCATCAATACCTTCCATACCTTATGCACCAAGCTGGGTATCAAAGACTCTGAGAAACATTTGGTTATGAAATATCGTGGGGCTCTACATAGATACATCTAGACTGAAATGGATTTTCTGGACATCTCATCACTTAGTGTTGCTTATTGATATGATGTTAAAATTGAATAGAAATTTAAGCACCAGAACAAATGGGAGTTCGGGTCTACAAATCCACAACAACCAAAGTATGACAAAGATAGCCTTAAAAAATAGTCTCTCGAAAACCAGTCCAAGACACGAGAAAAGAAGGGTCATGGGAAGACAAACAAGGACACCGGAAAATGGTGCAATTTATACAAAATCCCCTGGCACAAAACCGATGAATGTCACTCAAAACAATCATTGGAGGCTGAGATCAAAGACAAGGAGCCGAACCCTAATTCAGAATCTCATTCTGAAAATACTGGTAAAGTACAGATCATTGATACAGACCCCACTGCTATTGTCGCGACCGTAGCATTTCAACCAGAAGAACCAATAGATCCAGAAGAGGGGGAGTGTCGTTTTCATTCACAGATGTGGGGGAAGGGGACCCCGCTGCATTTTATTGTTGATAGCGGAAGCTAGAAGAACCTCATCTCAACAGAGGTTGTCAAATAGTTGGGATTGTCGACAACACCACACCCACAGCCATACAACATCGGGTGGCTTCACCAAGGAAGAGATCTCTGTGTCAGCCAACAGTGTCGATTGTCATATGACATCCAACCCTTCAAGGATTAGGTATTATGTGATGTTGCCCCATTGGATTTCTGTGATGTCCTCTTGGGCCAACCATATATGTGGAGACACCATGTTTTTTATGAGTCTCGACCCCATAGTGTCATTTTTACTTTGAGGGGTCATCTCTACAGAATACCAGAAGTAGCTCCAACTACTATTCCACCTAAAAAGTGTCGCAAGGTAGTATCTCATACTGCAAAATTCATCTTCTTCACAGTCTGTTCAAAAGGGGAACAAAAGGACATTGCAACCACTACAACCTCACCCCAAGCACCTTTTATCCAATAGAAGCAGGTTGACAAGGTTGCAGAAAAGTGCAAAGATTCCTTCTGGACAATGTCCTCTCATGTAGCTTGACTTGTTGAACAACCTCATCCTCAATAGGTTCGTGACAGATTTCCACAAACTGAGCAACGTGATGTCTCTAGCAAGGCAGGTAGCTCGCGAAGATGCAGAGTCAACAATTTTTTTTCCCTCTCCCCCAGGAATTGAACGCAATGGAGACCATTGTTCCTATGGAGGGAGAATTGATCTAGGTGGATATTTGTGGCCACACACCTTTTCCAACTGGCTCAAAACAATTTTCTGGCAATTTTGGCAATTTACTATTTTTAGCAGGTTTTAACTTCTGGGGCCATTTTAAGGGCCCAAATGAAGGTTTGTTGAGATTGAGGTTCTCAATGAAATATGATTGCATGATTGATCCCCCAAAATTAAGCTCCTCGACAATACCTTTCCAACGAGCTATTATACGTCTAAAACGAAGATCGTATGAAACATTTACGACCCTGGGAAGTTGATGTACTAACTTACCCAAACAGGGCCCACATGACTTTTGGCGCTTCATCTCCTAGGGTTAGGTTTTTGGATTTCTAGGGTTTTTGGCATTCCTGTTTATTATAAAAAATCCTTCAAAGCCTCATTGTAATCATCTTCTTGCAAATGCGAGTAGCTGTCACATCTCTTCTTAGAGATAAGTTGCCACCATTCTAGCGAGTCTTTCACTTTGTATTTTTACAGTCTCCGTACATTTATTTCATTAATAGAAATCGTGTATTACTGTATATTTGTATTTCTGGTTGCATCTTTGACACATTTCTTCTACATTATTGAATATTTGTGATATCTCTATGCAATTATTTATTATATATCTGCTCTCATTTCATGCCGAAAATAATCTGGATCAGTGGTATTAGAGTAGGCTGCTCTTGATCATTTTTTAGTGCATGTCTCCGAAAAGGTCCGAGTATATAAATTTGGGTCTCAAGTTTATCTCTCTTGAAGACAATCTCTCTCACACACCCAAGAAACCCTCAATGGCAGAAGAAAATAAAAATTACGGAGCAGACGATTCTATCAGTCTGTTGCTTGAGCAATATCTCACGCGACAGAGGGATGAAATGATGGAGAATTTTGCCCACATCCTTAATGCCTGTTGATAGCATCAAGCGCATCTTCATCAAGCGACCACTTTGGAGGCACCTCACCTTTCAAGGTACAATTTAATTTTTATATTCCTGTATTTGAAGGGCAGATAGATGCAGAAGCCCTAGAAAAATGGTTAACTTTGCTAGAAGGTTATTTCTCTGTTCACAAATTTTTCGACAAAGAAAATATCATCTTCGCACTCCTTAAATATCTGCCTCATGTCAAACACTGGTGGGAAACTTACTGGGAGCAAATTTCCATAGAGGAGTCTGGAATATATGGGGTCGATCCCACTTGGGATTTTTTTGTGGATGCGGTAAAAGAACAGTATTACCCTGTTGGCAAATATGAGGACCAGTACATAAGATGGACCAAACTGCGGAAAGAGAGGGGAAAAGCAGTTTCAGAGTTCACCAATACCTTCCATACCTTTCACACCAAGATGGGTATCCAAGACTCTGATCGAAATTTGGTTCTGAAATATCGTGGGGCTCTACACAGATACATCCAGACTGAAAAGGATTTTCTGGACATCTCATCACTCGGTGCTGCGTATCGATATGTTGTTAAAATTGAGCAAAAATTTGAGTACCAGAAAAAATGGGAGTTCAGGTCTGCAAATCCACAACAACCAAAGTATGACAAAGATGACCCTAAAAAATAGTCTCCCAAAAACCAGTCCAAGACACAGGAAAAGAAGGGCCATGAGAAGACAAAGAAGGACACTGGAAAATGGTGTGATTTCCCCAAAATCTCCTAGAACAACACCGATGAATGTCGCTCAAAAAATTCATTGGTGGCCAAGATCAAAGACAAGGAGCCAAAACCTAATTCAGAATATGATTCTAAAAACACTGGTAAAGGACAGATCATTGACGCAGACACCACTTCTATTTTCGCGACCACAACAATTCAACCAGAAGAACCAACAGATTTGGAAGAGGGGGAGCGTCTTTTTCATTCACAGATGTGGGTGAAGGGGACCCTACTGCATTTTATTGTTGATAGAGGAAGCGATAAGAAACTCATCTTAGCAGAGGTCATCAAATAGTTGGGATTGTTGACAACACCACACCCGCAACCATACAACATTGGGTGGCTTTGCTAAGTACGAGATCTTCGTGTCAACCAACAATGTCAATTATCATACAGAATCCAACCCTTCAAGGATGAGGAATTATGTGATGTTTCCCCATTGGATGTTTGTGATGTCCTCTTGGACCAACCATATATGTGGATATTCCATGTTGTTTATGAGTCTCAACCCCATAGTGTCATTGTTACTTTGGGGGGTTATCTCTACAGAATACCATAAGTAGTTCCAACTACTGTTCCACATAAAAAGTGTCACAAGGTAGTATCTCATACTTCAAAATTCAGCTTCTTCACAGTCTATTCAAAAGGGGAACATAATGACACTGCAACCACTACAGGATCACGCCAGGCACCTTCTATCCAACAGAAGCAGGTCAAAAAGGTTGTAGAAAAGTGCAAAGATTCCTTCTGCACACTGTCCTCTCATGTAGCCTCGCAATGTCTCCAACAAGGAAAGCAACTCACCAAGATGTAGAGTCAGCAAATGCTTTTCCCTCTCCCCTGGGAACTCAATGCAATGGAGACCATTTCTTCCTAAGGAGAGAGGATTGATCCAGGTGGATATCGGTGGCCACCCACCTTTTTCAACTGGCTCAAAATAGTTTTCTGGCAATTTTGGCAATTTACTATTTTTAGTAGGGTTTAACTTCTGGGGCCATTTTGAGGGCCCAAATGAAGTTTTTTAGAGATATAGGTTCTCAATGATATCTAAAGGAATGAATTATCCCCCCAATATAAATCTCCTCGACGATACCTTCCCAACGAGCTATTATATGCCTAAAATGAAGATCATATGAAAAATTTACGACCCTAGGAAGTTGATGTACTAACTTACCCAAATGGGGCCCACATGAATTTTGGCACTTCATCTCCTAGGGTTAGGTTTTTGGATGTCTAGGGTTTTTTGCATTCCTATTTATTGTAAAAAGGCCTTCAGAGCCTCATTGCAATCATCTTCTTGCGAATGCAAGTAGCCGTCACATCTCTTCTCAGAGATAAGATGCCACCATTCTAGCAAGTCTTTCACTCTGTATTTTTACAGTCTCTATACATTTATTTCATTAATAGAAATCATGTATTACTATATATATGTATTTCTGGTTTCATCTCTCACACATTTATTCTACATTATTGAATATCTGCGATATCTCTGTGCATTTATTTATTATATCTCCGCTCTCATTTCATGCCGAAAATAATCGGGATCAGTGGTATCAGAGAAGACTGCTCTTGATTATTTTTCCAGTGCATGTCCCAGACGAGGTCTGAGTATAGAAAGTTGGGTCTTGAGCTTGTCTCTCTTGAATACAATCACTCTCGCACACCACATAAACCATAAATGGAGTAAGAAAATAAAAATGACGAAGAAGATGATCCTATCAATCTGTTGCTTGAGCAAGCTCTCACACGATAGAGGGACGAAACGATGGAGAATTTTGCCCACATCCTTCAATGCCTGCCGATAGCATCAAGTGCATCTTCATCAAGCGGCCAATTTGGAGTCACCTCACCTTTCAAGGTACAAGTTAATTTTGATATTCTTGTATTTGAAGGAGAGATAGATGCAGAAGCCCTAGAAAAATGGTTAGCTCTGCTAGAAGGTTATTTCTCTGTTCACAATTTTTACGACAAAGAAAAGATCACCTTCGCACTCCTTAAATCTCTCCCTCATTTCAAACATTGGTGGGAAACTTACTGAGAGAAAAGTTCCACAGAGGATTCTGGAATATGTGGGGCCGATCCCACTTGGGTTTTTTTTGCAGATGCAGTAAAAGAACAGTATTACCCTGTTGGCAAGTATGAGGACCAGTACATGAGATGGACCACACTACGGCAAGAGAGGGGCCAAGAAGTTCCAAAGTTCACCAATACCTTCCATACCTTACACACCAAGGTGGGTATCAAATACTCCGAGTGAAATTTGGTTCTGAAATACTGTGGGTCTCTACACAGATACATCCAGATTGAAATGGATTTTCTGGACATCTCATCACTCGGTGTTTCTTATCGATATGCTGTTAAAATTGAGAAGAAATTTAAGCACCAGAATAAACGGGAGTTTGGGTCTACAAATACTCAACAAATAAATTATGACAAAGACGGCCCTAAAAAATAGTCTCCTAAAAACCAGTCCAAGACACAAGAAAAGAAGGGTCACGGGAAGACAAAGAAGGACACCGAAAAAATGGTGTGATTTCAACAAAATCCCCTAGCACAACAATGATGAATGTCGCTCAAAATATTCATTGGTGGTCGATATCAAAGATAAGGAGCCAAACCCTAATTCAAAATATGATTCTAGAAATACTGGTAAAGGACAGATCATTGACACAAACCCCATTGCTATTGTCCCGACCGCAACAATTCAACCAGAAGAACCAACAGATACGAAAGAGGGGGGAGTGCCTTTTTCATTCACACATGTGGGTGAAGGGGACCTCGGTACATTTTATTGTTAATAGCGGAAGCCAAAATAACCTTATCTCAGCAGAGGTCGTCAAACAATTGGGATTGTCGACAACACCACACCTGCAACCATACAACATCAGGTGGCTTCACCAAGGAAAAGATCTTCGTGTCATCCAACAATGTCAATTGTCATACGACATCCAACCCTTCAAGGATGAGGTATTATGTGATGTTTCCCCATTGGATGTCTATGATGTCCTCTTGGGTGAACCATATATGTGGAGACGCCATGTTGTTTATGAGTCTCAATCACCTTCGCACTCCTTAAATCTCTCCCTCATGTCAAACATTGGTGGGAAACTTACTAGGAGAAAAGTTCCATAGAGGAGTCTGGAATATATGGGATCGATCCCACTTGTGATTTTTTTGTGGATGTAGTAAAAGAACAATATTACCCTATTGGAAACTATGAGGACTAGTACATGAGATGGACCACACTGTGGCAAGAGAGGGGCCAAGCAGTTCCAGAGTTCACCAATATCTTCCATACCTTGCACACAAAGTTGGGTATCAAAGACTACAAGTGACATTTGGTTTTGAAATACCGTGGGGCTCTACATAGATACATCCAGACTGAAATGGATTTTCAAGACATCTCATCACTCAGTGCTTCTTATCGATATGTTGTTAAAATTGAGTAGAAATTTAAGCACCAAAACAAACATGATTTTGTGTCTGCAAATCTGCAACAATCAAAGTATAACAAAGACAGGACTAAAAAGAAGTCTCTCAAAAACCAATTCAATACACAGGAAAAGAAGGGTCACGGGAAGACAAAGAAGGACACCGGAAAATGGTGTGATTTCCACAAAAGCCCCTAGCACAACACCGATGAATGTCGCTAAAAACAGTCATTGGTGGCTGATAACAAAGACAATGAGCCAAACCCTAATTCAGAATTTGATTATGAAAAATACTAGTAAAGGTCAATTAATTGATGCAGACCCCATTGTTATTGTCACGACTGCAACAATTCAACTGGAAGAACCAATAGATCTGGAAGAGGGGGAGCGCCTTTTTCATTCACAGATGTGGGTGAAGGGGACCCCACTACATTTTATTGTTGATAGCGGAAGCCAAAAGAACCTCATCTCAGTAGAGGTCATCAAACAGTTAGGATTGTCGACAACACCACACCCGCAACCATACAACATCAGGTGGCCTCGCTAAGGACGAGATCGCCATGTCAGCCAACAATGTCGATTATCATACCACATCCAATCCTTCAAGGATGAGGTATTATGTGATGTTTCCCCATTGGATGTCTGTGATGTCCTCTTGGGCCAACCATATATGTGGATACGCCATGTTTTTTAGGAGTCTCGACCCTGTATTGTCATTGTTACTTTGGGGGGTCATCTCTATAGAATACCAGAAGTAGTTCCAACTACTGTTCCACCTAAAAAGTGTCGCAAGGTAGTATCTCGTGCTGCAAAATTCATCTTCTTCACAGTCTATTCAAAAGGGGAATAGAAGGACACTGCAACCACTACAGCCTCACCCCAAGCACCTTCTATCCAACAGAAGCAAGTCATCAATGTTGCAGAAAAGTGCAAATATTGCTTCTGCACACTTTCCTCTCATGTAGCACGACTTGTTGAACAACCTTATCCTCAACAGGTTCGTGACAAACTTCAACAAACTGAGCAGTGTGATGTCTCCAGCAAGGAAATCAACTCACCAACATTCAAAGTCAGCAAATGCTTTTACCTCTCCCCCGGGAACTCAACACAATGGAGATAATCGCTTCCTAAGGAGGGAGGATTGATCCAGGTGTATATCGGTGACCACCCACCTTTTGCAACTAGCTCAAAATAGTTTTCTGGCAATTTTGGCAATTTACTATTTTTAGCAGGTTTTAACTTATGGGGCCATTTTGAGGTCCCAAATGAAGGTTTTTAGAGATTGAGGTTCTCAATGATGGTCGAAGCCATGATTGAGCCCCCAAAATGAATATCCTCGACGATACCTTTCCAATGAGCTACTATACGCCTAAAACAGAGATCGTATGAAAAATTTACGACCCCAGAAATTTGATGTACTAACTTACTCAAACGGGGCCCACATGACTTTTGGCGCTTCATCTCCTAGGGTTAGGTTTTTTGACGTCTAGGGTTTTGGGAATTCCTATTTATTGTAAAAATGCCTTCAGAACCTCATTTTAATCATCTTCTTGTGAAAGCGATTAGCCGTCACATCTCTTCTCAGAGATAAGTTGCCACCATTCTAGCGAGTCTTTCACTCTGTATTTTTACAGTCTCTGTACATTTCTTTCATTAATAGAAATCATGTATTACTATATATCTGTATTTATGGTTGCATCTCTAACACATTTTTGCTACATTATTGAATATCTATGATATCTCTTTGCATTTATTTATTATATCTCCACTCTCATTTCGTGCCGAAAATAATCCAGATCAGTGGTATCAGAGCAGGCTGCTCTTGATCATTTTTTCAGTGCATGTCCCCGACAAGGTCTAAGTATAGCAAGTTGGTTCTTGAGATTTTCTCTCTTGAATACAATCACTCTCACACACCCAAGAAACCCTCAATGGCGGAAGAAAAGAAAAACGACAGAGCAGACGATCCTATCAATTTGTTGCTTGAGCAAGCTCTCATGCAACAGAGGGACGAAATGATAAAGAATTTTTCCCACATCCTTCAATGCCTGTCGATAGCATCAGACGCATCTTCATCAAGCGACCACTTTGGAGGCACCTCACCTTTCAAGGTACAAGTTAATTTTGATATTCTTGTATTTGAAGGACAAATAGATGCAGAAGCCCTAGAAAAATGGTTAACTCTGCTAGAAAGTTATTTCTTTGTTCACAATTTTTTCAACAAAGAAAAGATCACCTTCACACTCCTTAAAGATTTCCCTCATGTAAAACATTGGTGGGAAAATTACTAGGAGAAATATTCCACAGAGGAGTCTGGAATATATGGGCCCGATCTCACTTGGGATTTTTTTGTGGATGCGGTAAATGAACAGTATTACCCTGTTGGCAACTATGAGCACTAGTACATGAGATGGACCACAATGCGACAAGAGAGGGGCCAAGTAGTTCTGGAGTTCACCAATGCCTTCCATAACTTGTGCACCAAGCTGGGTATCAAATACTCCGAGCGACATTTGGTTCTGAAATACCGTGGGGCTCTACATAGATACATACAGACTTAAATGGATTTTCTGGACATCTCATCACTCGGTGTTGCTTATCAATATGCTATTAAAATTGAGAAAAAAATTAAGCACCAGAACAAAATGGAGTTTGGGTCTGCAAATACGCAACAACCAAAGTATGAAAAAGACGACCCTAAAAAATATTCTCCCGAAAACTAGTCCAAGACACAGGAAAAGAAGGGTCACGGGAAGACAAAGAAGGACACTGAAAATGGTGCGATTTCAAAAAAATACCCTGGCACAACAACGATGAATGTCACTGAAAATAGTCATTGGTGGTCGAGATCAAAGACAAGGAGATGAACCCTAATTCTGAATCTAATTATGAAAATACTGGTAAAGGACAAATCATTGACATAGACCCCACTGTTATTGTCGTGACCATAGAAATTCAACTAGAAGAACCAACAGATACAGAAGAGGGGATCACCTTTTTCATTCACATATGTGGGTGAAGGGGACCCCGCTGCATTTTATTGTTGATAGCCGAAGCCAGAAGAACCTTATCTCAGCAAAGGTCCTCAAACAATTGGGATTGTCGACAACACCACACCCGCAACCATACAACATCAGGTGGCTTCGCCAAGGACAAGATCTCTGTGTTAGCCAACAATGTCGATTATCATATGGCATCCAACCCTTCAAGGATGAGGTATTATGTGATGTTTCCCCATTGGATATTTATGATGTCCTGTTGGGCCAACCATATATGTGGAGACGCCATGTTGTTTATGAGTCTTGACCCCGTAGCATCATTGTTACTTTGGGGGATCATCTCTACAGAATACCAGAAGTAGTTCCAACTACTGTTCCACCTAAAAAGTGTCGCAAGGTAGTATCTCATACTGCAAAATTCAGCTTCTTCACAATCTGTTCAAAAGGGGAATAGAAGGGCACTGCAACCACTATAGCCTCACCCCAAGCACCTTCTATCCAATAGAAGAAGGTCGAAAAGGTTGTAGAAAAGTGAAAATATTCCTTCTGCACATTGTCCTCTCATGTAGCTCAACTTGTTGAACAACCTCATCCTCAACAGGTTTGTGACAGACTTCCACAAACTGAGCAACGTGATGTCTCCAGCAAGGCAAGGAGATCACCAAGATGAAGAGTCAGCAAATGCTTTTCCCTCTCACCTGAGAACTCAACGCAATGGATACAATTGCTTCCTAAGGAGGGATGATTGATCCAGGTGTATAACGGTGGCCACCCACCTTTTCCAACTGGCTCAAAATAGTTTTCTGGCAATTTTGACAATTTACTATTTTTCGTAGGTTTTAACTTCTGGGGTCATTTTTACGACCCAAATGAAGGTTTTTCGATATAAAGGTTCTCAAAGATACTCAAAGGCATTATTGAGTTCCCAAAATTAATCTCCTCGATGATACCTTTCCAACGAGCTATTATACGCCTAAAACGAAGATCGTATGAAAAAGTTACGACCCCGGGAAGTTGATGTACTAACTTACACAAATGGGGCCCACATGACTTTTGGCACTTTATCTCCTAGGGTTAGGTTTTTGGAATTCGTGTTTATTGTAAAAATGCCTTCAGAGCCTCATTGTAATCATCTTCTTGTGAATGTGAGTAGCCATCACATCTCTTCTTAGAGATAAGCTGCCACCATTCTAGCGAGTCTTTCACTCTGTATTTTTACAGTCTCTGTACATTTCTTTCATTAATAGAAATCATGTATTACTGTATATATGTATTTTTGGTTTCATCTATGACACATTTCTTCTACTTTATTGAATATCTACGATATATCTGTGCATTTATTTATTATATCTCCGCTCTCATTTCGTGCCGAAAATAATCTGGATCAGTGGTATTAGAGCAGGCTGCTCTTGATCATTTTTTTAGTGCATGTCCCAAACGAGGTCTGAGTATAGCAAGTTGGGTCTCGAGATTGTCTCTCTTGAAGAAAATCTCTCTTGCACACCCAAGAAACCCTCAATGGAAGAAGAAAATAAAAATGACGGAGCAAATGATTCTATCAATCTGTTGCTTGAGAAAGCTCTCACACGACAGAGGGATGAAATGATGGAGAATTTTTCCCACATCCTTTAACGCCTGCCAATAGCATCATGCACATTTTCATCAAGCATCCACTTTGGAGGCACCTCTCCTTTCAATGTACAAGTTAATTTTGATATTCCTATATTTGATGGACAGATAGATGTAGAAGCCCTAGAAAAATGGTTAACTCTGCTAGAAGGTTATTTCTCTGTTCACAATTTTTTCGACAAAAAAAAGATCACCTTCGCACTCCTTAAAGATCTCCCTCATGTAAAACATTGGTGGGAAACTTATTGGGAGAAAAGTTCCACAGAGGAGTCTGGAATATATGGGGCCGATCCCACTTGGGATTTTTTTGTGGATGCAGTAAAAGAACAGTATTACCATGTTGGCAACTATGAGGACCAGTACATGAGATGGACCACACTGCGGCAAGAGAGGGGCCAAGAAGTTCCAGAGTTCACCAATACCTTCCATACCTTGTGCACCAAGATGGGTATCAAAGAATCCAAGCGACATTTGGTTCTGAAATACTGTGGGGATCAACACAGATACATCTAAACTGAAATGGATTTTCTGGACATCTCATCACTAGGTGCTGCTTATCGATATGTTGTTAAAATTGAGTAGAAATTTAAGAACTAGAACAAATGAGAGTTCGGATATGAAAATACGCAATAACCAAAGTATGACAAAGACGGTCCTAAAAAATAGTCTCCTGAAAACCAGTCCAAGACACAGGAAAAGAAGGGTCATGGGAAGACAAAGAAGGGCATCAGAAAATGGTGTGATTTCCAAAAAATCCCTTGCCACAACACCGATGAATGTCACTCAAAACAGTCATTGGTGGCCGAGATCAAAGACAAGGAGCCGAACCCTAATTCGGAATCTGATTCTGAAAATACTGGTAAAGGACAGATCATTAACATAGACCCCACTTCTATTGTCACGACTGCAACAATTCAACTAGAAGAACCAATAGATCTGGAAGAGGGGGAGCACCTTTTTCATTCACAGATGTGGGTGAAGGGGATCCCATTGCATTTTATTGTTGATAGTAGAAGCCAGAAGAACCTCATCCAACAGAGGTCATCAAACAGTTGGGATTGTCGACAACACCACACCTGCAACCATGCAACATTGAGTGGCTTCGCCTAGGACGAGATCTCCATGTCAGCCAATAGTGTCAATTATCATATGACATCCAACCCTTCAAGGATGAGGTATTATGTGATGTTTCCCCATTGGATTTTTGTGATGTCCTCTTAGGCTAACCATATATGTGGAGACGCCATGTTGTTTATGAGTCTCGACCCCGTAGTGTCATTGTTACATTGGGGGGTCATCTCTACAAAATACCAGAAGTAGTTCCAACTACTGTTCCACCTAAAACGTGTCACAAGGTAGTATCTCATACTGCAAAATTTAGCTTCTTCACGGTCTGTTCAAAAGGGGAACAGAAGGATACTGCAACCACTACAACTTCACCCCAAGCACTTTCTATCCAATAGAAGAAGGTCGACAAGGTTGTAGAAACATGGAAATATTCCTTCTGCACACTTTCCTCTCATGTAGCTCCACTTTTTGAACAACCTCATCCTCAACAGGTTCGTGATAGACTTCCAAAAACTGAGCAGCGCGATGTCTCCAGCAAGGCAAGCAACTCACCAAGATGTTGAGTCAACAAATGCTTTTCCCTCTCCCCCGGGAACTCAACACAATGGATATCATTTCTTCCTAAAGAGAGAGGATTGATCTAGGTGAATATCAGTGGCCACCCACCTTTTCCAACTGGCTCAAAATAGTTTTCTGGCAATTTTGGCAATTTACTATTTTTAGCAGGTTTTAACTTCCGGGGCCATTTTGAGGGCCCAAATGAAGGTTTTTCTAGATATAGGTTCTCAATGATAATTGAAGGATTTATTGATCCCCCAAAATGAATCTCCTTGACGATACCTTTCCAATGAGCTATTATACTTTTAAAACGGAGATCGTATGAAAAAGTTACAACCTCGATAAGTTGATGTACTAACTTACCCAAATGGGGCCGACATGACTTTTGGCGCTTCATCTCCTAGGGTTAGGTTTTTGGATGTCTAGGGTTTTTGGCTTTCTTGTTTATTATAAAAAGGCCTTAATAGCCTCATTGTAATAATCTTCTTGTGAATGCGAGTAGCCATCACATCTCTTCTCAGAGATAAGATGCCACCATTCTAGCGAGTCTTTCACTTTGTATTTTTACAGTCTCTGTACATTTCTTTCATTAATAGAAATCGTGTGTTACTATATATCTGTATTTCGGGTTGAATCATTGACACATATCTGCTACATTATTGAATATCTACGATATCTCTATGCATTTATTTATTATATCTCCGCTCTCATTTAATGCCGAAAATAATCCGGATCAAAGAGGATTGCACGAAAATCTTCAAAGACGTCAGCGATTGGATGGACATCATCACTTGACGGAATCAAGTCCTGGAGGAAGTACGCACAAATATCCAGGTGTTGAATGAGGAATTTGCAGTCAAAATGGACCCCATATAGAAGCAACAAAAGTTTGATCAAATCTAGGCGGCCCACAACGAACTAAATTCACTCTACGAATCATAGTCTGTAGCCAAGAAAGAGTTGCACGATTTTTGACTGGTAATTCAAACCGCCTATTTGAAAATGCACCATGTTGATGCAATAGTAGACTCAAAATGGAACTCGTTAGCTGCATCCAAGCCAAAGGAGTACAACAAAGAGATGACACAACAGTTCTTGGTAGAAGCAGCACTTCTCGCCCGTAAATGGCATGACAAAGTTGAATTCTTTCATGGAGTAAATCACAGAGAATTACAACTGGTTCCAGAATTGGGCCCTTCGTTTGAGGAGGTAAAGGAAGAAAAGGCACAAATAAAATAGCTCAAAGAAGAGGAAAATCCAGATAAGGGAAAGCAACAGTTGCTCCTAGAGAACATGAAGGAACTAAGTGCTTGACTCAAGGACAAGTCAAGGATTGTGGTCGGAGCCTGTTGGGCCCTTCGTTTTTGAGAAATAATTGCCCAAGTTTTGAATAAGAATGAATCGCGCAAAGTTCATTAGAGGTGGGAAGGAAGAATAAAAAAAAGCATTTGCAGATGCTAGCACAACACTGCCTAAGTAGTAAACAGTTGAAATAGAACAAGAAGGCGAGCAAGCCGAACAGGAAAACATAAACCAACTATATATAGGACTGAATATAATTGTAAAAGGATTGGTTAGGTTGGGTTGATGTTGTTTTCCTTCGTTCAGTTTGTTGGTTCACTCATTCATGAGTTCAGTAGATTTGGGTTGAGTCACATCTATCAGAGTCGCCCAAGGTTTTGGGATTAGTCGTTGCTACCTGTTGTAAGTCAAGAAGAGGAGAGTTTGAATAAAACGAGACCTATCAATTGGGGAGTTAGAACTCTGTGGTTGAGGCCTAGAGACAAGAGTCTGTACTGAATATCTCTATGTAATTATGAGTTTGTAATGCAAGAAATATCGCAGAGATAATATGATAAAGGAGAACCAAATTTTCAAAATAGGATGTGTCTTTGTATGTTTACTTGTGCATTACATTGCTCCTTTATGGTTTATGAGTTTTTTTTACCGTTTCTATGCTTAAAACGCTATTCATAACGTAAGTAGGTTCAATTCTTTCAGTTATATTTTTTAGATATGATGTTTCTCTTGTGTAAGAACAGGAATGAGTTATGGATGATCTATGGATTCTCTTTGTTATTTTCCCTACCCTTCCCTATCTTTTTGTCTCAGCAACGCTTCGGGTGAGACTTCTTCTCTTCGTAGGAGATGAAAATTCCAACGCTCTAGACTACACGGTACATTTGTTTGGTAACCTGAGAGGAACCCTGGTCTGATCAAATGCACGCCAACAATTTGAGTTTCTGCAATGACTCCTAGATGTTGATCTTCAAGGTTCCTTAAATCACAATTGGCGATCTTGCAGAGTGAGATAAGAACCCAAAGGTTAAGTCGAGTTCACAGCTCTTGGTCACCTAAAAAGAAGATAGAGAAAACTTTGTGTAGTTCCTATCCATCGATCCAAGCAAGGAACATGTGTCGAAAAGTTATCTTGTTAGGGAATACAACATTTGGGAGAAATGGAGTGTGTTTATGAGCAAACTCCCGAAGTCCCAAATTCTAGAGTTAATCTGGATCATTTGTCGCAAGAGACACATGTCATAAGATCGTCTTGTTTGGGAGTTCGACGTTCGGGAGAAACAAGGTATGCTAAGGTGAAATATCTTGAATTCTGAAGTCTGGGAGTTATGTGGTCTGCTGACATCACTAGGGAGGACGTGGACACATGGGATGTGTGCCATGTGTCAGTGAGTTAAGAACCTTGGTAAGATGGAAATGCAGTTAGAACGTGACATAGTTCACCCTCTTGATCGGACCACATGTCGGCTTCCTGTTGAAGTTAGAAGATGTCAACTGATAACTGAAAATACTTTGTAGATTTCCAAGAAAGGGTATAGACTCGGAGAACCTGATAGAAGCTACACACAAACATCCAACAAATATCATGACATATTTCAAAACCCAAGGCAGGCATACCTATGCTTGGGTGATCAAGACTTAGTAGGATATGGCCACCATAAAATACAATGTGGATCCATAATTGTATTGATAAAAAAGGTATAGCCACCGAAGATACAATGTGGATCTATACTCTGATGACTCGGACCATTCGTAGCCACGAAGAATACAAAGTGGATCTACGAGATGAAAAGACATAGCCACGACCAATACAAAGTGGATCTATGTGATAGTGTATGTGTTCTTGTCCAATAAATACTCCTTCGCAACCTGGGCAAAGCGTATATCAAAGTGACCACCCAACCTAGGGTCCTCTTACCAATCCCAATATGGTATGAATCTAACCATGCGAATAGATGTCCTAACATCGAACATGGAAGAAACCACTTGATTACCAGTCAATGGTGTGAACCGTTAACAAGTGCGAGGGAGATCACCATTAATGTCAATGATTCCCAAGGTACCCTAGTACATTCCAACGAATGTGAATAGATGAGCTGAAGTCGAACATCCGTGGAATCATCCGATCAGAGGTCAATGATGTAAACTTACTGTCGAATGTGTGGAGGCCTGCCATTGAGGCATGCAGGTCCCAAAGTACTAACTGGTTTCTAAGCCTAATTACCGGATAATGTGTTGAAGTCAACAGGAATAGACTCGTTGAGGGAGGGCCTTGATGTATCCCCCATCAACGAAACGAAACAGACATAGAGATGTAATTGGTGGATCAAATAGACATGGGCTGACACAGGTTTTGAGGCAATATATTTGGGATGGCTGACTCTCAAGGCGGATACTTCCCTTGAACACTGAGGCACAACAACAAAACGTGACATGGACCAAAACTATGCAATGGATACTATGACTTGCATCGGGTGACCCAAAGGAGTGAAAGGAACTCAAAGAATTGGCTCAGTGCAGAGGTTTAGCGGATTATGATACGTGCAAATGATAAAGTGTCGTGTTCAAGGGTGACTCTAAGAAGTGTTGGATGATGTTCTCAAGAGACTACTTGGCTTGCTCCTTTCAATTTTTCCCCCATCTAGATGGACGAGTACCTCTTTTTGATTTAATGAGATCGAGGAGGATAGCACTTGCTCGATATAACTCACCTTCGGTAAGTTCCTCTCCCTTTGTTTAACGAACCGGAAGAAGTAAGGGTTCGGTCCCATATGGGTCTGTTGATGTGTGCTTTAACGAGTCCAAAGACAGAAAACTCGAAGGATTTTCGGGATTATAGAGTTTGGAAAAACACTTAAAAGAGAACTCTCTCAGTTCCTTTTTCGTATGGTAGTCCAAAGAGACCGAAAAAGGGTTAACCTATCGCTCGAAAGACGCCCTTTCTGACCTTTTAACGAGTGTGAAAGGAAGCAAGATCACTCGACAATCTTTTCATATTTAGGGAGTCTGAAAAGGTTTTAAAGGAGACTCCAGGGGGGTTCCTTTTTCATGTGTTCGTATCTGTATGGGTCCGAAAAAGAGATAAAAGTGTACCCGGTTACGTTCTCATATTGTCGAGCTCGAGAACGAACTAAAACTATGCCCATAAGTGTGACAAGGTGAATAATTCATCAAGACTTCCAGGAAACCTGCAATGCCAGAACTACAAACCAGGGTTTAGTGAAGCCATTATATCATTAGAGAAACTCAAAAAATGACCATACCTTATAAAGAATGAAAATTTATAAATAACAATTGATTTGAAATTCATTTACCATTTCATTTTGCAAGGATTTTTGGAGTAGTGGAGAATCTCATTTTGAAGCAGATCTTGTTTTCCTCGCTGTCGAAGCTACGATTCACCGTTTTGCTCATCGTTTGGACCATGTAGGTGTCCAAATCTTTCTCTTTCAATTACATGGTTTCACGGAAATTTTCATAGCATTATTTATTTTAAAACACGAAGCCCTAAGTCACCCCAATTAGAACCAAATCGGCCTGTTTTAAAAACTAATGGAAAAGGGGAATTCTTTTACAAAAAATTATTTAGAGAAGGATGGTTAAGATGTCAACATCCTTGTGGTCAATTAGATAGGTCTTATTTAGTAAAAGAACTCATAAAAAATCTTCCCAAATGCCCACACAGCCGCCAAAGTCGTTTTGAATTTTTAAAACATTTTTATCATTGTTTGATAAATGTTAAATGTTTGGGAGAGGGCGTGGTGGTTAAAAAGAGTGAGTGGTTGCTTTTATATGATGTGGGCATCTTATTTCATGTTTTAAATTGCTTTTGAAAATCGTCGAAATTGCCAAAACATGGAAATAACACATTTCTTGATTTTTTTGTTTTGTAGGTAACTTCGGCAATCATGATTGAATGGAAAGAGAGGGAACATGAGATGGATGACTTAGCCACCTTACGGAGTCCTCATACGTGGGACGCTTTGCGAGCTTGTGGTTTTCTCAAGTTCTTCAAGCCACAAAAAATGAAGAGAGAGATTCTATTGCTCGAGTATATGATTAGCCTCTGGGATGTTGCAGAACAAGGGTTCCGAATCGGCACACAATTTTTGACCATTGAGTTAGAGGACGTGTAATTTTTGACCGGCCTCTCAAAAAGAGGGGTCCCCATATCTTTCACTGGGCAGAGGGCACTACCTGAACAAGTGGACATGTATCTGGCACGCCACTGCATCCCAGGAGCAAGGTTGGTAGGGGGCAGGATCCCTATCAAGGATATTC